>JBBPST010000506.1:0-11916 GCA_038093715.1 Austroboletus cf. mucosus | reverse complement strand
AATGTAAGTGGATATAATAGACCACCTGGTCTTCATAAGTAAGTCTGAGATGAGTCCAGAACAAGTTCAGAACAAGTCTGGTGCAAGTCTGGTGCAAGACTGGGATAAGACCAGTGTAATCGTGGTCTTCACTAGCAAACAGTAACTTTCAAAATGATAAGTAAAGAGTCAATAAAAGAAAAGAGAAGATCAAGTAAAAGGGGTGATAAAAAGGGATATATGTGTAGCAGTGCACCAGTCTCCACAGTGCGACAACCGACACACGGTCTTCTTGTTGGAGCAAAATGTCTCCGACGAGATCAAAAAGGAAATGTTCCAGATGGGCATGAGAGGACTGGATCTGGGATCCACCTACAAAAACATCCAGATCATTGGAACAAGGCTGGAGGCTTACAAGATGGCCACAGCATCCTACACCCCCTGGGAAAAGAAGGGGCAAGGAAAAGGAAAGGGCAATGACAAGAACATCAATGCCACCTCTACTCCCAGAGGAACCAAAGGAGCATGTTACGCTTGCAGCAAGGCTGGGCACCTTGCCAAGGATTGCAAAAACCCCAGCCCAAATGTCCAGAGTACAGCTGGCAGGGGGCTCACAAGGAAACCTGCCTGAAGAAGAAAATGGGTAGGCAAGCACATGCTGCCAAGGCAGAAGGGGTGACCTCATGGGACGAGGAAGCCAAAATGGAAGGGGCCAAAGCGGCCAAGAAAGAAGAAGGATCCCTGGCAGATCTAAAGAGGATGTTATATGCTGAAATACGCGCACTCTTCTCCAAAAAGAGAAAAGGGAAGGCGAACTGATGGAGCTAGGAACTCAGTTTGCCAAAGTAGATATTTTTACACAGGATGTACCTGAGGAACCCACAAAAGAAAGTGGTAAAGGAAAGCAGTTAGCTGAAAGCCGCCACATTAATTTATTACAGGAAGGCTTCAAGCCCCTGAATGAAGACGAGCCTATACCTATCTTAAAGGTCACGGCTAAACCAGAAGGCATTAACATGCGAGTTCTGGCCGTGATGTATGCAGAACAAGAAAAAGAAAAAGGCCTAGACGGCCTCATGATGAGATTCCTACATCTCAAAAGGGAAATAAAGCTTTTGATCCATATCGGGTCAAACCCAAAAGATCTACACAAAGTTGAAGCCCTGCTAGACAGCAGTGCAAATCAAGTGTTCATAGACCAAAGCTGGGCTGAGAGCCATGCCCTCCCAATGAAGAAGCTCTCACGCTCTATCCCCATGTTCAATGTAGATGGAACGAAGAACTTTATGGAAAACATTACACACTTGGTGGAGATAGTGATTGATTTCCAAGGCCACACAGAAAGGACAACGGTCAAAGTAACCACATTGGGAAGCATCCCTTTGGTACTAGGCTACATGTGGCTCCATCGCCACAACCCCACCATCGATTGGCAGAAAGGCACAGTTGAAATGTCCCAATGCCCCCCTTCTTGCCAAAAGCAACAAGCACATGCTAGACATGTGTGCATCACGGAAGAAGAGGAAGTTGATGAACAGGAAGAAGCCTGGGAAGCTTACCATGCACAAGCTGCACTCAAAGTGCCTCCTAAACCCCAAGAGAAGACTCTAGAAGAGTTGGTGCCTGAATGCTACCACAAGTGGCTAAAGGTATTCTCACAGAAAGGATGCCAATTAGAAAACCCTGGGATCATGCTATAGATCTCAAAGAAGGATTTAACCCAAAGAAGGGAAGGATCATACCTCTGTCTGTAACAGAACAAGAAGAGGTCTCGAGTTTCATCGACGACCAATTACAAAAAGGGTATATACGCCCATCTAAGTCCCCCCAAACATCACCAGTGTTCTTTGTGCCAAAGAAGGATGGCCAAAAAAGGATGGTTCAGGACTACAGGTACTTGAACGAACACACAGTGAAGAACAATACCTGCTACCATTGATCACGCAGTTGGTGGATAAGTTAAATGGGGCAAAACTATTTATGAAGATGGATCTATGCTGGGGTTACAACAACGTCCGCATCAAAGACGGATATGAATGGAAGGCGGCATTTGTTTGTTTCAGAGGAGCCTACAAACCCTTAGTCATGTACTTCAGCCTCTGCAACTCCCCAGCAATGTTCCAAGCTATGATGAATAAGATCTTCGCCAACATGGACGACTGCGTTATGGTCTACATCAATGATTTCATGATATTTACAGAAACAGATTCCCTAGACGAACACAAGGCGATCATCAAGAAAGTCTTGGCACACCTAGAAGAGAACAACTTATTTATTAAGCCTGAAATGTGCACATTTCATGTCACAAAAGTCAAGTTCCTGGGCATAATCGTGGGAACAAATGGTGTTCGCATGGACAAAACCAAAGTAAAAGCAGTACTGGAATGGCCCGAGCTGAAGAATCTCTGAGGAGTAAGGAGCTTTTTGGGATTAGCCAACTTCTATTGGTGCTTCATTTCCGATTACGCTGCCATTGCAAGGCCATTGAACGACCTTACCAAAAAAAGTCACTCCCTTTGTGTGGAGTGAGAAACAACAAGAAGCATTTGACACACTAAAAAAGAAGCACCACCGCCCCGGTCATGGCATTTTCAGACATAGACTGTCAATTCCACTTGGAATGTGATGCCTCAGACTACGCAATGGGTGCGGTGTTATTTATCCAAAAGAAGAAAAAGTGGCACCCCGTTGCTTATTACTCCCACTCCATGAACAATCAAGAATGGAACTACCCCATCGCAGATAAAGAACTTCTGTTGGCTATATGAGCTCTTGAAACGTGGAGACATTATTTAGAAGGTGCTCGGTTCCAATTCGAAATATGGAACGACCATCAGAACCTTCAATGGTTCATGGTAAGACAGAATCTCAACAGACAACAAGCGCACTGGGCACAATATCTATCTAGGTTCAACCACGTGTGGTGCCATGAGGCAGGTATCACCATGGGGAAAGCTGACGCTCTCTCACGCAGGGAAGACCATGCAGAGGGAATAGAAGATAATAACAAGCAGGTCTTAGTTATTCCGCCAGAGCAGATCAGATCTACCATTCTGGTCCAAGATGAAGGCGATAAGTTATTAGAATGGATAAAAAATCCTGTTCTTTTGATGAAAGAATCAGAAGTTCAGAAACTCTATGAACAGGGCTACGATGAAGATGTTATGACTTAATGGACCCCTATTTCTTTTCTTCCCACCTTCCTGCTTTGTCATCTTCGCTTACCTATTTAGTATGACTCACATACAGTTGTATTACCAAGATGCTGACGCATCCCTTTTTCTTACTCATGCATTACTCATGCATGCTTACTTACCATCCATAATATGTCCGCTTCTTCATGATTCCATCGCATTCCATCGCTGACATATCTTCCCCATTCCGACTTACCCTTAACTTGGTTCCTCTCTATATAAATCCTAGATACCCTCGATGTATCCCTTAACTTCGACCTCCACAATCTACCTCATACATCGATTGTCCTTGGTCCCTCAGTCCTCACCCTACTATTGAGTGGGTGCTCCCCTTGAACCAGCAGGTGTCTCCTGCTGCTCCCTTGACTGTCAGTGAGAGTCCCTACGGGATTCCTGGCTTGCCCTTGATTGACGTCGAGTGTCCATACGGAATCACATCCCCTTCGAACCTATGAGAGTCCTCACGGATCTGTAGCTCCCTTGAATCCTTGACAACCTTTTGCGGCTACTCTTGACCTTACCCAGGCCAAGCATAACAGAAGACCTCACAGACCCTATCCTAAGGAAAGATGGTAAAATCTATGTCCCACCAGATATAAATCTACACTGAGACGTGGTTACAAACTGCCACAATACCCCTTCTGCCGGACACCCCAGTCAGGAAAAGACAATAGGCCTTCTGAGAAGGTTCTACAACTGGCCAGGAATGGCTAGTTACATAAAAGACTACATCACTAGATGCGATGTTTGTCAAAGAATGAAGACAGGCAACAAGCCACCAGCCAGCAAGCTTGAACCCTTGGAGCTTAGCACAGCACCATGGGTAGATGTATCAGCAGATTTCCTCATGGACCTGCCTCCCTCCCATAATTATAACTCAGTCCTCATTGTCATTGATTGATTCAGCAAAGAGGTTGAGTTTATTTCCTGCATGAAGTCAGTCACTGCACTAGACACGGCCCGACTCTATTTAATGAACGTGTGGACCAACCATGGTATCCCATGTTCTATTGTATCCGACCAAGGACCCCAGTTTGCATCACAAGTGATGAAGGGACTACTAGAGCACCTCGGTATCAAACCTAAATTATCCACAGCCTCTCACCCGCAGACGAACAGGCAAACAGAACGAATGATCTGAGAACTCCAGCAGTATCTCTGAACGTTCTGTCACGAGAAGCAAAACGATTGGGTGGACTGGCTCCCTATTGCCCAATTCAGTTATAACTCGAAGAAGCAGGCTTCTATGCAGAAAACCCCGTTTGAAGTCACACGGACTTACAAACTCCAAATGGGGATAGAACCCAGCACTTCAAAGGCGCCAGCTGCCGATGAACTAGCCGATAATATATTAGAATCCACGAAGACCAATCTTGAGCAGGCTCGAGATCAGATGAAGATCCAAGCGGACAAGCACCATTCAGAAGTGAAGAAGTACACCATCGGAGATGAGGTGCTTTTAGCAACAGAAAACCTTTGGTTGACGAGGGAATCACGAAAACTGACGGAGAAGTGGCTGGGATCCTTCAAAGTCACACAATGCATAGGGAATAACACAGTTGAACTGAAACTCCCACACATTATGTGTATCCACCCTGTGGTAAATGTATCACAGGTTAAACCCTATCTATACTGTTTCAACTGTCAACTGACCTTCAACCCTGGTCCAGTCCATGTCACAAACAATTTCAAAGTCAAGTACGAAGTGGACCATGTGGTTGACACTTGCTGGAAAGGCCGAAGAAAAGAATATTTAATACACTGGTCAGAATATTCCGAGGAAGAAAGAACCTGGGAACCTGCATCTAACTTAACAAACATGGCAGAAGCACTCGCCCGTTTCCATGAACTGAATTCAAAAGCATTGGCACACTCGGCCTTTGCCGATAGGTTTGGTATATTTAACCCTTATAATGATGACACCATACCTGTTGAGGCTGACCCAGTGTTTCAACCATAGAGAGGGGGTGGTGTTATAAACACTCTTTTCACTCTTTTATTATTTTACTCATGCATGATTTGAACTCTAGATTCTCTACATATGGAAACACTCTCCCACACCTGTTACAAATTCCACCTCTCTTCATTCATTGGACTATCTTTCTCTTTCATCAATGGTCTTTGCCTCCTTTGAGGACGATTCTATCTATTCCTTTACTGCCTCCTACTGATGATCAATTCCCTTCATCACTTCCTTGATCATCAGTCCACAGTTGAACTGCCCCCCCCTATGTACAGGTTCTTTGATCATCATTGCGCAGCTAGATCTGTGCCGTATTGCTTCCCTGATGGACACTGCTCTCCACAGCCTATCTCTCTCTTGGGGCGAGTATTCCTATGACCACAGCCTTAGTACTTTGTATATATATCCTAGTGCCATGTACAACACTCCCCAGCTAGATCTACGCAATTCACATAGTGCCTGCATTCAAACCTGAGTGCGCTACCTCTTGTTTGAGACCCCCACATCTATTGGACTTAGTGTTGCCACAGAGGACACTCTATAGCTATTGATACAACTCCAAATATAAAGAAGATAAAGAAGTAGTATTGTCAAGCACGTTGCTTGTCTTAGGAGGATTGGAGGAGGTAATGATCCAAATGACCAGAACTCTCAAAATGGGGATCCACCTTGGAGCCTGGGGGTTTATATATGCATGCATACTATATGTACATGTTTGTAGACTAGCTACTCTAGGGTATCGTACGATGATAAGAATGAATTACATGATTGGCTGATAAGCCGGAACATATCCTATTGGGAGATAAGAGAGATATGAGGCATGATGTAATAGATAAGAGATAAGGGGTCTAGAGAATACATCATAGCACGTGACTGGTCACGTGACGAGTCTAGGCATAGATCACGTGATGGAAGTCACGTGACTTGAAAGCGCGAAAATGTCTAAGACATAATTGTCAGTGATGAGAACATATTTCCTAATGCATGTGGTTGAGAGTTCGAATCAAGTGAAAAGCATACAATAAAATATAGTGTTCGTAACAGCTATCAGGAAGGACTACACACTACGTGTTCCATCCTAAGTTGCGCACAATAATCAAAAGTGTAACAAAAGATCTAGCTTTTCAATTATCCCTACCCCTGTATAGAAGGATTGCCCACCTGAAACAACTCAAAAACCCAATAGCCTTGCGACTAGAGGACTCTTGGCTCAGAGGGTAGTGGAATGAGGGAAAACTCGAGGACAAGTAAACTGGGGATCCAGTCTACCGCCTGAGGGTTTATATACTATCCTACTTGTATGTACATGTTTGGGTAAATACCATAACAGGGTATCATACGATGATAGGCATGAATTACATGATTGGACAATAGCATGGATTATATCCTATTGGATGATAAGTGCATGATGTCATAGATAAGAGATAAGGGTCTAGCCCTCGTGTGTAAGCATAATTGTGTAAAGAGAGTCATGTGAGAAGTCACGTGACAAGGGTCACGTGATATGGAAAGTGAACATACAACAAGTCCATTCGTCTTGTGGTGGGAAGGTATTCCCTTATATAGAAAGTCTAGAGTTCGAATCATGTTAAGGTAAAAGAATAGAGCATAGGAAAAGAGCGTTTGTAACACCACCCTGGAACTATCCTCCCTCATCTACGTCCAGCAACAGATCCTTAAGAAACTCCACATCACCAAGGAACAAGCAGCCTTTCTCAAAAGGAACGATGTTCTACCTGCCCATCAACTAGAACATCAATTCTTCTGCAAACTCGGAGGGTGCCCTTGGCATTACTCCTATTAGCTTGTTGCCCAACATTTCCGGACAATTCGGAGTCCCCCTATCAGACAAAGATGAGGCCTATTACAGAGAACAAGAGAGACTACAAAGGACTTCCAAGACCATTGCCCAAAACAAAAGAAGCAGAGCACCAGGAAGTTGGGACACCACCTCTTCCCCTCGCTTTGGAAGAAGATGACCATCCCTATCTCGGAACCCCCCCCTATCTACCATACCCTCTCAACAAGAGCAAAGCGAAGTACCCCACCAGGAGGAACCTATAGAAGTGTATCATGAACCAGAGGAGACTATCGATGCAATGAGTAGCTCAAGGGACACAGAACAAAGAGCTGGTCTCCCAGAACCCTTCAATGGGAAAGTGGAGACAGCAGAATATTGGATCTATGCTATGGATGCGTACTTCAAAATGAACCCCACCTTATACAATGACAAACAAAAGATCTTAACAACCCTAAACAGAATGACGGAAGGTTGGGGAAGGCAGCATGCGGAAACAGAGTTAAGGAACATCCACAAAGGAGTTGTCAAGGCAGAGAACTGGAAGGAATTTATCAAACGATTCCAACAAGCATTCTCTCACAAGAAAACCGCTGCAGATGCCAGGAGCAAACTACACTCCCTAAGAATGAAAGGGACAGGGCTTGATGCAATAGACCGCTACAACACAGACTTCCAACTCCGCCTTCATCACACCAATGGGACTTTTTGAACCAACAGTTATGTTTTTCAGACTATGCAACTCTCCTGCCACCTTCCAGGCCTTCATGGATAACGCCTTTGGAAACTATATCGCCAAAGGATGGCTCATAGTTTATATGGATGACCTGGCAATACATTCTGCTGATCCTATGGTCCATATTGAATGAACTCTCAAAGTCCTGCAGCAACTCAGAGAACTAGGACTCTCTGCCAAGATAGAAAAATGCTCCTTTGATCAACCTAGCATGGACTACCTAGGACTGGTTGTACAACCAGGAGAAATAGCAATGGATCCAACCAAACTCTCTGCCATAAAAGATTGGATCAGCCCAGGAAACATCAAACAAGTTCAATCCATCCTGGGATTCTGCAACTTCTACCGAAGATTCATCCCCAATTTCTCCCAGAAAGTTCAACCAATGGTGAAACTCACCAAAAAAAAAGAACAATGGCTATGGACAAGGAGAAGGCAACAAGCCTTCAATGAGATGAAAGAAATCTTCTCTACCCAACCTGTGCTCAAACTCCCTATTACAAACACTCTTTTCCTATGCTTTTACTTTTTTACCTCAACTTGATTTGAACTCTAGATGTTACACTTGGCCTGGGTAAGGTCAAGAGTAGCTGCAAAAGGTGGTTGAGAGTTCAAGGGAGCTACGGATCTGTGAGGACTCTCGTAGGTTCGAAGGGAGGACGCGGTTCTGTATGGACACTTGACGTCGTTCAAGGGCAAGTCAGGGATCCCAGAGGGACTCTCACTGACAGTCAAGGGAGCAACAGGAGATGCCTGTTGGTTCAAGGGAGATCAAGGGAGCACCCACTCAACAGTAGGGTGAGGACTGAGGGACCAAGGACAATCGATGTAGGAGGTAGATTGCGGAGGTCAAAGTTAAGGGATACATCAAGGGTATCTAGGGTTTTATATAGAGAGTAATCAAGTTAAGGGTAGGTTGGAATGGAGAAGATATGTCAGCGATGGAATGCGATGGAATCGCGAAGAAGCAGACATATTATGAAGGATAAATAAGCATGCATGAGTAATGCATAAATAAGAAAGAGGAACATGTCAGCGTCTTGGTAATACAACTGTATGTGAGCCATACTAAATAGGTAAGCGAAGATGACAAAGCGGGAAGGTGGGAAGAAAAGAAATAGGGGCCCGTTAAGTCGTAACACTAGACATTCTATATAAGGGAACACCTTTCCATCACAAGATGAATGGACTTGTTGTATGTTCACTTTTCATATCATGTGACCCTTGTCACGTGACTTCTCACATGACTCTCTTTACACAATTATGCTTACGCATAAGGGCTAGACCCTTATCTCTTATCTATGACATCATATGCTTATCATCCAATAGGATATGATCCATGCTATCATCCAATCATGTAATTCATGCCTATCATTGTACAATATCTCTTTATGGTATTTCCACAAACATGTACATACAAGTAGAGTACTATATAAACCCTCAGGCAGTAGACTGGATCCACAGTTTACTTGTCCTCGAGTTCTTTCCTCCCCACTACCCTTTGAGTCAAAAGTCCTCTAGTCACAAGGCTATTGGGTTTTTGAGTGTTTCATTACAAGTAAACTACCCCTTCGACTGGTACCCTCATCAAGTACCCCCTCGAAGCCTATGAATAGCCAAAGGAGCTATTGAAGAAGTCTCACCCTCACCAAACCCCATCACCCATCGCAGAAGGACCTACAAGCAAAAGTAAGTCAGGCAATGCGAGTGATGGACACACCTAGTCGAGGAATGAAGGCAAAGAGTCTTATGTACTGACGGTCTGGCATTGCCTTGTCAGTGAACCAAGCAACAGCGTCGCAGGAAGGGAGGTTTGCAACCTACGAAGAGGCTGTTGAAGCTGCACAAGCCATCATTGAGGTAGAGTTGACGAGAGCAGAGGATGCGTTCCCAGATGCAGATCCCAACGACTCACTAGAAGGGCTAAGGGTTCAATTGGAGGACCTGGTGCCAGTCGGAGAGCTAGACCCTTTTAGGCTAGTCTTCGGGAGCGAGCTAGCTGAGGAAGTCAGGAATGAGGTAGCAGTCGGAGAGAGGCCGAGGACAGTTAAGAAGCTGTGATATAACTACCGGGAACCAGTCCCTCATCCCCGACAAGTCTACGAGGCAGATCCGGTAAAGCAGTGCCAGGATTGCACAACCATTAGAAGAGGGCCCTATACCATTAGGCCCTACTTACGTACAAGAGCAGTGCTGAAGACACCTGCTAGAGGCTACCCCACCCTCTCCCTCTTTACGTACCTGGAATATTAGTCACAAATTCCAGAACAATATACCTTATATAAAGCGGTGATTCTTAACTGCTGGTACAATCGCTTGACGCAAGAAGAGTACGAAAGAAAGCTACCAGAACTCTATGATCTAATCTGTGATCTAGATCACCTGTTGTACGAAGCAAGGCTTGACAAACACACCTTCCTCTTAGCTAACCCTATCCCTCCCCATGTCAACATCCACTCTGGCAGAGGTCGTGGCATTGGTGAATGTGCAGACGGTGCAAATCCAGAATTTACTCAACGCAGTAGCGGCACTGCAACAAGAAAAAGCTGTAATGGAAGTCAACCTGCAGGAAGCTGCAGTAAAATTGGCCAACACCGAGACGTGCGCCCAAGAAAATGAGGTGCGGACTCGGAAGGCACTCTCACTTGTGGACTAGGGCTCCCAAGGTGGAAGAGCAGCCAGAAGTAGTGGAGGAGGCTCCAAGGTGGAGATCTTCTCAGACCCCGGGACCTATAATGGGACCCGTGGGAAACTTGAAGAATGGTGGGTCAAGATCAGATCTTGGCTGGACTTCCACCCAAGGGAATTTGCAAGGAAGTTGCCGGACGGCTCCTTCACACCGAATGGGCCGAATAGGGCCTATGCTATTTTGTCATGGCTCAAAGGAGTCAAAGGGGCCTACGTAGCTGAAAGAGAGCTACTCCGTCTGGCCAACGGAACAAGCACCCTCACCAATTGGGACAATCTGGTGGCGGAAATAGAGGGGCTCTTCTGACCCCAACTCCAAAAGGACTGGGCGACACAGCGGATCACATCGTTTAAACAAGGAACTGCGGACATAGACACATTCTTGTCCAAATGGGTCTTGCTATACGAGCAGGCCAAAGTAGGATCTCAATTCAGGATCCATCTCCTCAAGAAGCATGTCTCGCAGGAGATAATTAAGAAACTCTACAGGACCAATGTGAGGTCCGCCAACCTGGATGTTACCCTGACCAACATCCGGGCTATTGCCAAGGGTCAGGAAAGCTACCAGCTCGCACAAGGCGGCCAGAATGCAGAGTCTTCAGGCTCAAACAAGGACAGGCAAGCAAAGGCCGCCAAAGGAGAAAAGCCAAAGCCAGGCTCGTGCTTCGCATGTGGCGAACAAGGCCACATGATCAAAGATTGCAAGAAGCCCACTTGCAAAGAATACGGGTGGAAGGGCAAGCACAAGGAGTCCTGCTTCAAAAAGGGAGAAAGGCAGGCACATGCGGCCAAAAAGGAAGAAGGGGCGACCTCATGGGAGGAAGCCAAAACTGACGGCGCCAAGACCGCGGAAAAAGAAGAAGGATCCCTGGTGGATCTAAAAGGAATGACATATGTGGAGATCTGCACCCACTTCTCAAAGAAGGGAAAAGGGAAGGCAACCTGAGTAATCTAGGAACTCAGGCTGCGAATAGATATTTATGTTTAGAAACCTATGCACCTGAGGAACCCACGGAGAGCCAGTCTCGAAGTGGTAAAGGGAAGGAATTAGCCAAAAGCTCCCACATTAACTAAATCCAAGAAGGATACAAAGTGGTGGACGAATCCCCAATTATCCTAGAATCTGGGACCAATCCAAAAGAAGGGATTAATATGCAGAGAATCGCTGCTATGAAAGTGGAGAAAGACTCCATGCAGGTTTTCCCTGACAAATTCTTTACTTGCACGGTCAAAGGATTAAGTGATATCATAATGAACCTGTTCATTGGCTCCGATAGGAAAAACCTCCATGAGGTTAAGGCCCTGCTAGACAGTGGTGCCAATTAGGTTTTCATCGACAAAACATGGGCTAAGAAACATGGAATTATGATGAAACCATTTCCCGGTGTGGAGACCGGTGCGCTGCTACACGTATATCCCTTGTTATCACCCCTTTTACTTGATCTTCTCTTTTCTTTTATTGACTCTTTACTTATCATTCCGAAAGTTACTGTTTGCTAGTGAAGACCACGATTACACCGGTCTATTACACCGGTCTTATCCCGGACTTGCACCGGAC
>JBBPST010000505.1:0-11921 GCA_038093715.1 Austroboletus cf. mucosus | reverse complement strand
GAAAGTGAACATACGACAAGTCCATTCGTCTTGTGAGTGGGAAGGTATTCCCTTAAATAGAAGGTCTAGAGTTCGAATCAAGGTGAAGTGAAGAAATAAAGCATAGAGAAAAGAGCGTTTGTAACACTCCTGATTTAATTGATGACAAACTCAAACAAGAAGTGGAGTATTTAGTAGACTCCAAAGAGACAAAAAGAGAAATAGAGTATTTAGTCCATTGGAAAGGATTCCTGACCAAAGAATAAGAATGGTTACCCAAGAAGAAGCTTGCCCATGCACCCCAAGCCATCTCTGACTTTCATTGGAAACACCCCGCTCGACCTCATCCTTTCAAAACTAAAAAACTCCAATACTGCATTCTTAATAATGGAGAAGCCATGTCTATCATTCATTCTGACAAACTAGATTCTCCATGTACATGTCCTATCTGCAAAGGCACACATTTACCCACTTCCTCTCCTCTATTTTGTACCTCTGCATTCCACATGTATCGTGAATCTATCACTCCATCATTTGTCATCCAGGATGACAACCTTTAAAATGGGGGTAATGTTATGAAATTCTTTTACTTTTCTATCTAATCTTATCTCGGTTGATATCGGATGAGAATAGGAAGTCACGGCCCTTGCCGGATGACCCATTATAGTAGTATAGACACAGCCACTCATCGCTGGACACTATTTAGTCTCGCCTACGAGCGCACGGTGAACCCCTAGTTTTGTCTTGTTGTTTCGTAGGTGAGTATAACATTTCCATGTAGTCTACTTTTGTGCTCACTGAATATATGTCGTTTCGTAGCTGTTTCTGCGCACGCTCGTCGTCGACAGTCCCGGTCTACGCCTCGCCTGACACGCTCGTGTAAAGTTGTTAAGGTAGTTACCGACGATCAATATTGTATGCCACGCGATCATCATCGATGAGCATGATACTTTGCAATATGTACTTCATCTCAATTGCAACGCATTGGTTGTTTTTGCAAAATCACGCATCCCGCTCACTTGCAAAATTCTCTCCGGCTCACCAGTTATTGCAAAATACCGTCACTTACAAAATATGAATCCCTCCCGTTCCATTGCAAAATACCGCCGCTTGCAAGAGTCCCGCTGCAAAATCACCTCCCGCATCCTGCGGTCTGTATCTCGCCCGCTTCCCATGATCCCCTTGTATTGCAAAATTCTGTTGCTTGCAAAGCTGCTGGAATTTGACGGTCTTGCAAAAAAAGTGAGTGTCAGAATGTTTTTAAACCCGGCACCTCATTCCATTTTCTCTCCTCCCATTCTCTCGAGTCGGTAAATCATTTGTAGTAAGTGTGGCAAGACAAGATTGCATACTTGTAACACGTAATCCGGCGTCACGTGTCACGTGTGGATCACGTTTGGGAAAGGCGGGAAGTCAGGTTGATCAGACAGGGCATTCGAATGAGAGGAGAGGACAGGCCAACTGATGGCTAATATAGGAAGTCTATGTCTATGGCAGGATGGAGAAAAGTGAAAACTTTTCGCAAGGTCACATACCATCGGTGTGTTACATTGTTTGACTCCCTTACTGGGGCCACCTTGCAAAACGTAGCCATGGGCAATGGCGGTGACGGCGATCTGGAAAGGGTGAGCGCCGGCTTTTACTAAGACGAGAGAGAGAGAGCGAGGGTCGCCTTGCCTGAGGCCAGGACAGAGGTGACAGGGCCACACCCGCCCTGCAATATAACGGTGTTGTGGAAAGAGTGAGCGCTGGCTTTTCGAGACAGCGGAGTAAGTGACTTGATGGAAATAGTGACGGATGCGGCGGCAGGGCGTTGGTCCTGAAAAATGACAGTGAGGTGGACTCAAGAGCGGCTCTGAGTGAGCGCCGATTCTTAAGACAACAAGGGAGCAGGGGAAACCTTCAAATTGCAGGACAACATACCTAGAGGGCCCAGTGGCGAAGCATTAGTCTTGCAAAATGAACAAGAGTCTCGATTTTGCAAGGCAGTTTGCAAATCAACAGAGGAGAGCCGGACCAGAGAGTGGAAGTTTGCAAGGGCATTGGTCTTGCAAAGAGCACCAGGAAGAGGGCAGTGCTAAGCATTGCAAAAGAAGCAGTAAGCGGTAATGACCGTATTGCGTGCAAATGGGCAACAGTAACTACCGTACGTGTTGCAACTAAATTCCAGGATCTGGTGGAGTCATATCTCGCACACGATTGTTTCACTCAGTGAGCAAGTCCAAACTCGAACCCCGTATACTGGAAGAACTCTCGACGTGATGAATCAAGAGCTTCGCGTACTCGTGTCTACATGGCTTAGGCCAGGTGGGATTATTCGCGTGCCATTCCGCTGGAGCGGAAAAGCCGAGTAACACGTACTATTTGAAACTTAATTTATGGCCTTGTGACATGCTTAATGGATGACTTTGTAGGTAATCCTGCAGAATATAATAAACTGAAGTTCGAGTGTAATTTGAAAAATAAAATAACACTGTATGAACTCAGGCAGATTGAACGACATCGGACTCATAGCAGCCCCCGGCCGATGAAGAAGATGGAGGATGAAGAATATGAGTATAGTGCTGCAATCTTATTTTTATACCGAAAAAGGAATGGTACACTCTTGGCATCCATGTCCTCCAATCAAAGAGCATGAAAAGCACACGAAAGAATGTTACGCAGTAACGTTATCAAGCCAAGTGTGCAGATGACTTCACATGTTCAAACCGTACATCATTGCTCATGTTAGACTCAGACTATATAAGACAGGTTAGCCTTGCGGCGGAGGCGAATAAAGGCCGAGGGCGCTAGGATACTGCTGGATTCGGATACAAAGTTCAATTCTCAGGTGTTCTCCCGTAATGCAGCTTTTTTTAGGTGAAAAATTGGCCAAGTACAGACTAGTCATGATGCATGATGCATGATCACTGAGCTTTACGACGCAGCAATTGGCCAAGAAATCGACCCTCATTCTCCTTTTGGCTGGCTATCCCCCAGTCGTTGTGCTCATTAAGCACTCTAGATCGGAGCGTCGCTGCTCGGTCCCGCTCGGCCTACAGGTCGTTGCTTTCCAGGCCATAGTGTGTACTACCTTTTAAAAGTAAATAATCTAGCTGAATAAAATCTAGTTACAGAGGTGTGGGTAAAACAACACGAAACCGTGAAGACACGTCGCACCAAGGGGGGTGGGAAAAGCAGTCAGGGAGGGCGAGCGAGAAAATAGCACGACATGACAACACGAAGTTGGCGTGTCGTCGTGCTGAAGGGACCTGGGAGATGGGCCGAGGACAGCGAGTAACGACTAGACGACAACATGAAGGCATATTGCAGCGTTGGTACCAGGAAAGAGCATACAGCAGGGAAGGGGCGGATGTGAAGGGTGTGGTGAGGAGCTGCCGAACATGCTGACATTGAAGATGTAGACCTTTCTGATACAGGTCAGATGGTAATGACGTGGGCGATGACTCCTGCATGCATGTGAGCATCAGCATACGCACAGAGTGTCTGTGTGTATGTCCCTTGCACACATATACACAGCAATGTCGTTGCTGGCGTTGCTTTGCCTTTGGGGTGACTGGCAAAGTGAGTTACACTACGCCTTCTTCCTTCTCGTCCATCATTGCAGCAGGCACGCAATCATGTCACCCCATCTTTGTCGATGCCCTGGCGCGCCGCTGCGTTGTCTGCCACCTCGTCGATGTGCACGCCATTAGACTAGCGGCGTAACATCGTGTTGTGGAGCTGAAAGGGGATCGCGTTGTTGTCGCGCACGAGGGACACATACGTCAGCAACATGCGGACACGATGGCCGCGTGACTGCCGTCGTATTGGTGCCTCGTCGTGTGGCCCCGAAAAAGGCTTGTCGAAAAAATCGCGTTACAGGGACAGATAAATTGTTATTTATATTTTCTCCATGGGTAAGTATACTACCGTGACGATACAGCTGAGAAAATATGCCGTACACTACTCCGCGAGACCTTTTTCTTGCGCCAAGCACAGTGATTCTTGAAAGATTCTCAGAAACCTTTCTCACTTACGGTTTTCGTTCCCTCCGTGCCGAACCATTGCAGGTTACTAATCCGCGAGACGCGGTCTATGATTCACGGAACATGCTAGCCACATTTATCCGCGTAAAAATGATAATGTGTCCGACAAGCGCCTGCCACAGTTCAGTATCGAGATTAGGATAAGTGCTGAAATGCCGAACACCAGTAACATATATAAGAACTGCTGGCCAAGCTAGTCTCGTAAGCCGCCCACTTCCATATCCTCACATCCCTGCCCACGATTCTCAGACTCGTTGACGCGTGTACACCGTTCCAGAATAAAAGTTTAACGTAACCTTAGAGACATGGACATTGAAGAGTCAGTGAATTTATTTTGTCAAACGGCCATACGATCACTGATTCAGACGAGTCAGGTTTCGTCGTGCAGGCTATCAAGCGATAGATCACATATGTGATTACTATTATTCTCTCCGCAAAAAGCCCGTCATATCACAGGTAGAACCTGGCTATTTGAGACAAGCCCTCCCTCGTAAGCATCTTTCATCAACATTTCTCAACTAATCTCAATCTCCATTCTTCGCAGCGGCAGCACCCCAGTCAGGCGAAGTCTTTGAAAAGATTGCACAAGACTATCACAAATTTATTGTCCCTGGTATGCATATTTGCTATCGGATGCGCAGGAACATCTCAAACTAACAATCTATATAAAGGTCTGATGCATTGGCAACACCCACGCTTCTTTGCCTATTTTCCTACTCCCAGCACGTTTGCAGCTATACTCGGGGACATCTATGCAAGTGGTATCGGATGTAATCCTGGATTCAATGTAATTCTAGTTCCGTTGGTGTTTATGCTTCAAGCTGATCGCCGTCCCATATCGGTTCAAGTGGTCTGTTAGCCCGGCATGTACGGAACTCGAGGGTGTGGTGATGGATTGGACAGCTAAAATGCTTGGCCTCGATGACACATTCCATAATTCATCAGGTTCGGGAGGGGGTGCAATTCAGGCAAGCATCAACATTCCTTCTTCACTCTTGTGATCACATCTAGCCACATAGACGACTGCATCTGAATCAGCACTCATTGCCGCGGTTGCTGCAAGATCGAGGTACATGAACCAGAACCCAGATGTACGCGCGGAGCAGTTGGTTCTGTATATAACGACACAGACACATTCGTTGGGGAATAAAGCGGGACTGATATTGGGTCTGAAGGTCCGCGCACTCGAGGTTACAGCAGAGGACAACTATGCGTTACGTGGGGCGACGCTGAAGCGTGCGCTTGATGAAGATGCTCAATCTGGCTTCCATCCATTCATACTAAGTATGTGTTTTTATGCGTCATAATTCCTGGACCTGATGATGGGATTCTTATAGTTGCAACTGTTGGTACCACGTCCTCGGGTGCTATCGATTGTCTCGGAGAACTTGGCAAAATTGGTGAGACGTCGTCATTCGCAGAAATATATTCCAATGAAACATTGGGAATAGTTGCTACTGTTCCTTTCATGTGGCTTCACGTGGACGCTGCATGGGCGGGAATGGCCATGGTCTGTCCAGAATACAGAGATGTCTGCTTGCTCGATGACATCAACAAATATGCAGACTCGTTCTGCACAAACTTTACAAAGGTACGTGATTCCCTTTTGCTTTCCATTTCCCCGAATTTTTGACTCCACATCTCTAGTTGGGGCTCGTCAACTTGGATTGTTCGACACTTTGGGTACGGGACCGCAAAAGGCTGACGGATGCTTTAAGTGTGACCCCAGAGTTCCTACGATCTAAACACGGTGACGCAGGTATGTTTTTTTTTTGTAAGAGACATGCATTGCCCATGGTGACGCTGGTGATTAGGTACTGTGAACGACTACCGCAATTGGCATTTGGGCCTTACAAGGCGGTTTCGTTCCCTCAAAGTATGGTTTGTTCTGAGGTCTTACGGGGTACAAGGTTTCCAACAATACATTCGCCAGGTGGGTTTCATCTCTTCGTCTTTTCATCCCGTCTACATACACTGGATTATAACTGAACCATGTACAGATGATGCAATGTAGTGATTATTTTGTCTCGCTCATCAGGCAATCCAATCGCTTTCAGTTGGTCGCGCCGCCTTGTTTGTCACTGACTGTGTTCAGACTGGCACCACGGGTGCCTGAGGCCAAACCTACGATGGAGGAACTGAATGCGCTGAATGGGGCGTTTTATGCACAGCTGTCTGCACGGACTGACGTAGCATTCACCCAGACAGATTTGAATGGCGTATTCTGCATTCGTTGCGCTGTCGGTGCGGAGCGCACCAAGGAAGCGGATGTTTTGGGGGCATTTGAAGTGCTTTGCCAGGAAGCGGATGTGACACTTCGGAACTGGGATCTGAGAGGGTGGATTGAGAATGCGAAAAACTGTGTCTCGAAGAATGGGCCGGAACTCGTTTACAAGATGTGAGTTCCCTCACGCTGGGATGTGGATCTCGTTATTGTATCTTTCGTCTGAGCACTAAATGTACGTAGTGAGACTTGTTTACGAATATATGCCTTTCATTACTTACTGTACATAGGCTCGCACTCCCGAGTTCAGTAATGCGTTCAGCGTTCAAACGTTCACCCTCAACTATTCGCGTTGTCGACCACAACAACGCAGAACAGTACCGACGAGGCCAAACGCGATTGCGATGTCATTGACAAAGTGGCATAGTCCATTGACACAAAATGTCTAGCAGCTTTGCTCATGCCCTGCCATGTCACAGTATTGCCGTATGAAACGAGCCCACCCATTCACGTTCTACTCCACCTTCTGTCTTGCACGCATAATGACAATTCACGTCGTCAGGTGACGCAAGGGCAGTCTGATTTCTATTGGTTTTCTAGGAAAAAATCTTCAACTACGGCTAATTTCTACCATATATACTCTACCACACCTGTACTTACGTAGTCTACGCGATCCGACTACACCCGTTTCCTCCGCACCCCGTCGCGTCGCGTCTCAGCGCCAAAAACTGACGTCCGCGCCTCTCGAAACAATATTTGCCCAAGCCTGACCGAGGACTGAGATTTTCACACGCACTATTCACACGCACCGATCCAACGCGAGCAATGACCCCCCGTGAAAACTGGGTATACCGAGGGAGAGGCGTAGCTATGGACGTGTAGGGAATAGTTTCTAGTGTACGCGAGTACGAAACCGAACTTATAGTAGACGAAAAAACTACTCGCACATGTACAAATCCACCAGCATGATGAAATGCAATGTCCATCGATCTCATTCTATTCCGTTCATCTTCACCTACTCACATCCATGTTAGTTTACCGATATCGACTGTCCCTCTCCATCTACCCATTCCCATCCCCATCTACTTCCCTCCCGTCCCATCTACCAATTTAGACCTCAACCTATTTTCTCTCCCTCCACCTACGCATTTCGATCCCCACATACTTCCTCATATACAGTCCCATTTGCGATTTGCTGGAGGAAATCTGGAGTAAATCCGGTCCACTCTTTGTAAGGACCTTGGAGACTTCATTCTTGATTGTATTTCTGCACGAACAAATGAAATCATAAGCTGACACGTATAACATCGGTGTAAAATTAAAAACCTTACCTTTTTGATGGTTTCTGAAATAGACTTCCAGTATGCGCCGAATTCATTGTTGTTTCCAGTTGCGTTCCGTTTGAGCCACCTATACGTGCATAAGGTACTGTATACGAAGTGGTTGGTATGTAAGTTTTAGGCCTGAAAAAAGCACTTGCCACCCTATTTTTTGATTTCTCGGTTTCCAGCCTGAATTCAAATTGGCAGATGGTGCAGGGACAACAGTCGACCTCAGGACTGTGTTTGGTGCTCGGATGATAGCTGGCAACGGGGTGATGGTGGGGGCTGGGACAATGGTCGGTGCCAAAACAATAGTCAGTGCTGGGATGACGGCGGGGGCTGGGATGATGGGATAGCAGTCAGCACTGGGGTGATGGTGGGTGCTGTGACGATGGTTGGTGGCGTGACAATAGCTGGCGCCAGGATAGCAGTTGGTGCTGGTGCGATGGTCAGTGCCGGGGTGATGGCAGGGGCTGGGACGATAGCCGGCGCCAGGATAAAAGTTGGCACCGGGGTGACGGTGGGCGCTGGAATAACAGCTGGGACCAGTGTGATGGTCGGTGTTGGGGTGACGGCGGGTGCTGGGATGATAGTTGGACCGAGGTGATGGTGGGTACTGGGACGATGGTTAGTGGCGGGATAGCTGCCTCTGAAATGGTTATGAGCAAGTAAGAACAAAAAATAGCAGTGTACCTGTCATGCTTGACTCTGTGTTTCTTGTCGAACGACGAACTCATGGCTTCGGTCGTTCTGTTGAGACCAACGGATTGCTTAATCCCGCTGTCTGGGCCTTTTGAGCTGCAATCTCTTTCTTTTTGGATCGATGGGCGCTATCATAGATTGTTAAAAAGTGAAAGCAATGAATGAAATGTTGAAAAGGAAGCTAGGAGCGGTAGAGAGAACCTGGTCCAGGTGATAGTCAATGGGGATTCTTCCCCATGACCCTGGGCCATTTATACGTATTCGCATCTACTATCTACGATAACGGGTACATGTCCTTACCTACCAATCAGACCGTTAGCTATTTCTAACATGAAATGCTTACAGAGGTGACTTGATCTTAAATGACACAGCGCTCTTTGCTGCACCTTCCTTTTCGCTTGATAACTCTGCCAGTATGGACCATCGCATCTTCGTTTGTGCCAGCCATCCCATCGTTCGGTCCGTCCATTTCATGGTCATTCAGTCCAGCCATTCTGTCAGCATGACCACCGAGATTGAATTGATCTCCTAGTTCATGTACTATGCGTCGTTGATTTGATGAACCTCCCTGCTGAGTTTGTTCTCCAGGGTCGTCTCGTCCTCGAATGCCACCTGAGGTACCTGAATTGGATTGTCATGATTGCGCTGCCTCCAGTACCTTGGCTTGAAACTCGTCAGAAAGGTGAGCCATTCGAATTAGGTTCTTTTCCTCTTCAGTTTGTGCTGCTCGTAAATGCACATACCATGTGATTTTGGACTTCAATTGAGTTTGACATCCTTGGCAGTACTTGATGCATCTACACGTTTCGGGGTGGACATCGCATTGTCAAAGTATTGGTGCAAGAATAGATTTCTCTTTCAGAGTAGATAGACAGTAGAATCAATGTATGACTAGCTACTGAAAAATATACGAATGACTACAAGTGGACTAGGGTAGCTACCTGAGTAGGTCGATCCCAGCTTGGTAGTTATCGGTGGATATGGCTGTATGCCATTTTCACTGGGAATCAGGGCCCAAGGCAGAGTCTAGCCAGGAGGTAGCGAAGGGACAACATAGAAGGTCAGATCATCGCACGATCTCATCTGCTGCGACTTGCGTGGCGCATATAAGTGAAGGTGAACATATTCGCTTGATCTAATTTCCAGTAGCAATCGAACGGGCTGATTAGAACCAGTGCCAGACCACCTCTTTGACCAGACAAAACCCATTGGACGGGTCGCAGATGTCGATCGATGGCCCCTTTAGTGGACTCGAGTTTGATTGTACTGCAGAAATCGGCTGTTTCAAGAATAAATGGGCTCCAAACTATGGCGTAATATCTGCACAATTAATTCCCATCGCGATTTTTAAGGCCATCGAGGTCTTCAGGATCCCCATCACAATTTTTAAGGCCATCGCGATTTTCTGAGGCCATTGCAGTCTTCAGGTGTTGAAAACAGCAGGTGCATCCTGCCCAGGCCATCCCAAGGACAGGTCACATAGCGAGGAAGATATCAAGAGCTGAGTGAGAGAAATACTCACTTCAAGAAGGCTTGGTAGTTGGTTTAGGTGGTAGACACTTGTTGTCTGAGTGAAGACTGTATTGTCGACTCTGAGGGGATCCACCCAGAGTGCAGGGTTTATATATGTACAGGGAATGTGCACAGACCATGTACAAATTACTATATCTAGAGGATGACACATCTGCTAGATAAGAGGGATTAAAGCTATAGGTCGATTATTCCTATGCTTCTTTATCAGACCACATCAAAGGTTTATTTGATTGGTTGATAAGGTTGGCTTCTTATCGTACCACTTTATCCAATTTATGATTGGTGGATAGGATTCTCCTTATCCATTGGACGATAAGCCTTATCATGATAAGACAGATAAGTATAGAACCATTAAGTAATGATTCTAGACTCGGATAGATCCGATATCCGCTTATCTTGATATGATAACAGATTATCTATGAATCTTTCAACAAATAGTAGATGTGAATACGTATAAATGGCCCAGGGTCATGGGGAAGAATCCCCATTGACTATCACCTGGACCAGGTTCTCTCTACCACTCCTAGCTTCCTTTTCAACAGTATCACCACTCATTATTCCCTGTACACAAACTGGCCTTGGTACAATTCCAATTTCCTATGACTTTCCCCTTTAGTTCAGTATTCATAGCCTCGAACTCATGTATTTAAAGCACGATTGATGACCTTGATTGGCATACAATAAAGTACCTAGCTCTCCATCTCATCGATCACATCGTCAGTCTGATCACGCCATTCCAGTCTATCTCGACGTGTTCTTTTCCCCCAACACTCTCTCCCCTCACCTTTAACCCATCCCCTTCAAACTTGCACACTGGTTCGTGATCTGTGCGCAATGCCAGACCGCCTACTACAAGAGAGTGACGTTAGGAAAGTCCTGAGTCGTCTCACAAGATGATGGACCAACTTACCAGGGCAGTTTATCCATTCTCTAGAGTCCTTAACCACTGGGATGAACAAACATGAGGAATATGCTGAAGTGTGCCAGGAGATCTTTTTTGCTGTTGATGCATGACAAATATTGCATTTACTTTAAGCGAGTCACAGCAAGACATTGACTTTCAGTCATTTTCATGTTTTCCCACTTGCCATGCCCCAAGCTGTATGAAATCTGCACAAATATACCATGAAACGTTTTGGATGTTTGCATGTATCATGAATTTATCTTTTGTAAAGTTTTTCTATGTGGCATACGTGTTCGTCCAACTTGCATTGCTACATCACTTTTCGAACCAAGTATTGTACATTGTACAATAAAATTATTTCACCACAGAGCACTGTTTGGTGTCCTTCAGAAGTCAGCTTCCAAATATGGTAGTATTGCACGCACAGAAGCCAGCTGGCAAGTGCGGTTGTCCGGTATTCTATAGTCGGCCGCGTTCCTCCGATAAGTAATGTCAGAAGATGAATAGGAATCGAAAATGAAAAATAGTCGGTGTGTCAGTTCGTTTGTCTCGTCACCTAACAAGGTTGCCCCTCATCTCCCTGCTCCTCGTGTACCACTTGAAGCGCTGAGTTGCAGCCTCGGTAGAAAGAGAAAGAATAGAAAACGCTCGGGACACATTTATGTAAGCGAGTCGGCGAATAGAAAAACTAAGTTTCTTTCCTCCTTTCCTTCCGGCATTGATAATGTCATTGTATTTATCTCCGCCCGATCGAGAGCTAGTGGCGAGGTCTACTTGGGCACAACTACAGGTGTTTTCGGGTTCTGATTCGTCGGGCATTCCAAAAGCTTAGCCCTGTCGAGCGATTGAACCAGCTTGAGAAGAGGGAGAGGGAATGGGGTCGTCTGAACCGGATATCTACATGGATATAACTATCTGACATAACCAGGAGGAAGGGCATAATGCTTAGCGACCTTTGGATATTTCGACTGCCATATTCTGGGACATTCATCGACATGCTTACATTCCTCAGTCTTCCCCCACTTTTGCGTCTCTCTCCTTCCTCTCATCCCAATCCCATACCTTGAGCGTCTGACTCGCTTCCTCACATAAAACCTTGAATGCATCTATGATATCAGTCTCTTCAGTACGTTCTGCCCCGACAGCACATCGAATGCAAATAATCCCGTTTAGATCCGTCCGGGTAAATGCCACGTCGTGTCTTGCAGACAGTCGTGCGTGGAACGCCA
>JBBPST010000503.1:0-11951 GCA_038093715.1 Austroboletus cf. mucosus | reverse complement strand
GCTGCCTGGGGGGATTTTGAAGGTTGTATTTTCCCATTGGCTAGGTGTTCTTCTACAAACTTTTTGCATGCTTCTTGCTCAGGCAGGGACAGGGGGTATGCCTTGGCTCGTTTAGGGGTGAAGGTGTTTTTTAGGATCATAGGATCTTGAGGGAGGGAGTTGATCCATCTTTCCTTCCTCAAACACGTCTTGGTATTCTTTGTATGCCTTGGGTAACTCTCTTGCTTCTTTCTCTTTTTGTACTTCCAGCATGGTAGATATGGTGGTTCTCCTTACTTCTTCTACTTCATATCTTTGGTTGTACCTGGTATGGGTTTTGTAATCTTTATGAAACCCTAAGTATCTTAGGAGGTATCGTTGATCGACGGCCTCCTTGCTATCTCTTCGAGGTCTTTTTTCTTGTCCAGTAATGGTCACCTCTCCGGTGGCCCAGTTTATAAGGGGGTTTTGTTGTCTGAGCCAAGTCATGCCAAAGATAATGTTTTCTTTGCAGATGGGGAGTACCAGGAAAGTCCGATTTTCTTCTACCCTGTCAATCCACAGGGATAGTTTAGTTTTGTATTGGATCATTCCTGCTTTGTTGTTAGAGCCATCTGCATTGACAGCAAGCAGTGGTTTGGAGAGTTTCTCCAGCAGGTAGTTGTTTCTTTTGGTGAAGTGGAGGTTGATAAATGATCCAGTGGCTCCACAATCAATGAGGGCAGTTGTGGTTTCGACGCTTTTTCCTTCTGTAGTGGACAGAGAAACTGAAATAGATATGGATTTCTCATCATTAGATACCAGTACAGAGGAATAGCTTGAAGTGCAAGATGTCAATTCTTGGCTCCTTCTTAAAAACCCTGATATGAAACATCTTTGGTCTCTACTCTTGCAATGGTTTCCCCTTCATCATCCTTGAAGCATTGTTTGAGGATTCTCAGCACCTTGTCTTTTGGGATATTTTGAGCTCCCAATTCTTGCACATATTCTGACATTTCATTTTTCTGTTCGACCCCAAGAGTTCTTGTTCTAGCTGGGTTGCTCTGTTCTCTTGGAAGTGGGTTCCTTCCTTCTTTTGAATGTTTCTTTGCGAAGCATCCAACCTTGTTGCATATAAAGCATCTTCTTTCCCTGATTTGCTTTGCTTTCTTGTCCCAGCATTCCTTTTTGTTCCTCATATGGATGCTATCGACATCCATTGTGTTTGGATCTCTGTGAGAGATCCTTCCTTGTTTGATGCTTCTTATTCTGTTGTCCTGCCTGGAGTGCCTCATAGCTTTCTTCATCCATCCATCTACGGTTTCTGGTTCCTTTTCTCCTCTGATAATTTTGTGGACCAGGTGATCGGCCAGTCCCCTCATTGAGAGATGGTTGATTTAAAAGCCTGGCTTTGCTCATGAGGAGTTGGAAGTCTGTGTTGTAGCGGTTTATTGCATCATGTCCCGTCCCTTTCATTCTTAGGGAGTGTAGTTTGCTCTTGGCATTTGCAGCGGTTTCCTTGTGAGAGAATGCTTGTTGGAATCACTTGATGAATTCCTTCCAGTTCTCTGCCTTGACAACTCCTTTGTGGATGTCCCTTAACTCTGTTTCCACATGTTGCCTTCCCCAACCTTCTGTCATCCTGTTTAGAGTTGTTAAGATCTTTTGTTTGTCGTTGTATAAGGTGGGATTCATTTTGAAGTACGTGTCCATAGCATAGATCCAATACTCTGCTGTCTCTGCTTTCCCATTGAAGGGTTCTGGGAGACCAGCTCTTCGTTCTGTGTCCTTTGAGCTACTCATTGTGTCAGTAGTCTCTTCTGGTTCGTGATACACTTCTATAGGTTCCTCCTGGTGGAGTACTTCGCTTGGCTCTTGTTGAGAGGGTATGGTGAATAGGGGAGGGTTCTGAGATAGGGATGGTCATCTTCTTCCATGGTGTCCCAACTTCCTAGTGCTCTGCTTCTTTCATTCTGGGCAATGGTCTCGGAAGTCCTTTGTAGTCTCTCTTGTTCTTTGTAATAGGCCTCATCTTTGTCTGATAAGGGAACTCCAAATCATCCAGAAATGTTGGGCAACAAGCTAATGGGAGTAATGCCAAGGGCACCCTCCGAGTTTATAGAAGAATTGATGTTCTAGTCGATGGGCAGGTAAAATGTCATTCCTTCTGAGGAAGGCTGCTTGTTCCTTAGTGATGTGGAGTTCCTTAAGGATCTGTTGCTGGATGTAGATGAGGGAGGATAGTTCCAGAATCGGCAATCCTTCTACACAGGGGTAGGGATGATTGAAGAGCTAGATCTTTTGTTACACTTTTGATTATTGTGCATAACTTAGGATGGAACACGTAGTGTGTAGTCCTTCCTGATAGCTATAGAGTGTCCTCTGTGGCGACACTAAGTCCAATAGATGTAGGGGTCTCAAACAAGAGGCGGCGCACTCAGGTTTGGATGCAGGCACTACATGAATTGCGTAGATCTAGCTGAGGAATATTGTACATGACACTAGGAGTATATATACTGACTACAGAGGCTGTGGTCATAGGAGTACTTGCCCCAAAAGAGAGATGGGCAGTGGAGGACAGTGTTCATCAGAAAGGCTATAGCTGCACAGATCTAGCTGTGCAGTGATAATCAGGAAGGCGATGTAACAAAGGGCAGTTCTACTGCGCATTTGATGATCAGGAAAGCTATGAGGAAATAATCATCAGAGATATCAGAATGAGGCAGAGAAAGAGTAAATGGAGTCATCCTCAAAAGAGGCAAAGATCATATCAGAATAAGAAGTGTAGTCCAAGGAGTGCATAGAAGTGGAAATTGTAACAATGTCCTCCCAAGCGCCGATCACGCAGTTCGGCGAAAGAAAAGAAAAGAAGGGTGGAGACAGAAAGGTCAATGCCACCTCCTCAGGCAGTGGAGGAAAATGCTTTGCCTGCGGAAAGACTGGGCATATGGCAAAAGACTGCTGCAACCCCAAACCCAAATGCGACGAATGCAAATGGCAAGGGGACCACAAGATGACCTGCTCAAAAGCAGGGTGACAGGCCCAGGCAGCCACAAAAGAAGAAACCGGTGCCACCTCATGGGAAGAAACGGGGAAAGCCGAAGAAAAGGAAGACAGGTCACTGGATAACCTAAAAGGGATGTCCTATGCCCAGATCTGAGCCCACTTCTCGGGTAAAGGAAAGGGCTAGGGAAAAGGGAAAGCAACCTGAATAATCTAGGAATTCAGGCCGCTAATAGATTTAAAGTATTAGAAGTGTTTGAAGCTGAGGATCCCAAAGTTGCTTGCGACAATGGTAAAGGCAGGTAGTTAGCTGAAAGCTCCTATCTTAATCTTATAAAAGAAGGATACGAGGTCCTGGGTGAAAAACCCCTCATCCTAGAAGGGGATAACCAATGGGATGGTATCGACATGCGTGTTCTCCAAAGGATCAATCAAGAATAGATAGATCTGGATGATACGATGATACGATCAGTCAAAACCAAAAAGGAAATCAAGATGGATGTCTGAATTGGGTCAGACAAAAACACACTCTTCACCGTAGAAGCACTCCTGAACAGAAGAGCCAACCAGGTCTTCTTAGACAAGGATTGGGCAATCAAAAACCAAATAAAGCTGAAACCACTCTCATGCCCAATCCCCGTATTTAACATGGACGGAACAAAGAACTCCACCGGCAACATTACACATGCGGTGGATATCATTATAGAATTCCATGGACATCAGGAACGCACATTGGCAGAAGTAACCACGTTACACAGATTCCCCCTGATCCTAGGATACCCATGGCTTCGTCGCCACAATCCAGACATTGACTGGGAAAAAGGCACGGTTTCGATGACCCATTGCCTGCTGTCATGTCAAACCCTCCAAACCACCTGTCAGGACGATACAGAACAGGACGAGCAGGATAAAGCATGGGAAGCCTACCATATATGTGTGGTGCTAGATGCTGCCATCCCTACAGAAAAGAAAACCCTAGAGGAGATGATATCTAAAGCCTACCATAAATGGCTAAAGGTCTTCTCAAAGGAAGAATCAGAAAGAATGCCAATTAGAAAACCCTGGAACCATGCCATAGACCCAAAAGACATGTTTCAACCTAAGAAAGGAAGAATCATCCCCCTCTCTGTCACCGAACAAGAGGAAGTCTCGGCATTTATAGACAACCAGCTATGTAAGGGCTACATTCACCCATCTAAATCCCCTCAGACTTCACCAGTGTTCTTTATATCAAAGAAAGATGGACGAAAATGGATGGTACAGGACTACCGTTACCTAAATGAACACACGGTCAAGAATAACTATCCACTTCTGTTGATTGGACAGCTGGTAGATAAGTTAAAAGGGGCAAAACTATTTACGAAGATGGATCTCCGCTGGGGATACAATAACATATGCATCAAAGAAGGCGACAAATGGAAAGCAGCCTTTGTATGCTTCAGAGGTGCCTATGAGCCCTCAGTGATGTACTTCAGGTTATGCAACTCCCCAGCAACGTTCCAAGCCATGATGAATGAGCTATTCGCTGACGTGAACAACTGCGTCGTAGTCTACATCGATGACCTCATGATATTTACAAAAACCGATTTGCTAGCCGAACACGAGGCAATCGTAAAGAAGGTGCTAGCTCACCTAGAAGAGAACAACCTCTTCATTAAACCAGAGAAATGCACGTTCCATGCTACAGAAGTAGAATTCCTGGGCATGATGGTCAGAAAATATGGCATTTGCATGGACAAAGCCAAAGTAAAGGCAGTGTTGGAGTGGCCACAACCGAAGAACCTCCGGGGAGTATGAAGCTTCCTAGGACTAGCCAACTTCTATTGGCACTTCATCTCCAACTACGCAATGATCGCTAGACCATTGAATAATCTGACGAAGAAAGATGTTCTGTTTGTATGAGGCAAGAAGCGTTCGAAACGCTCAAAAGAACTTTCACCACTGCCCCTGTACTAGCCTTCCCGGATCTAAACAACCAATTCCGGTTAGAAAGCAATGCATCAGACTTCGCAACAGGCGCAGTATTATCTATCCAAAAAGAGAATGCTTGGCATCCCGTGGCCTTCTATTCCCACTCCATGAATGACCAAGAGCGCAACTACCCCGTTGCAGACAAGGAACTTCTAAGCATCATACGAGCTCTGGAAACGTGAAGACATTATCTAGAAGGGACACACCACCAGTTCAAGATCTGGAATGATCACCAAAATCTCCAATGGTTCATGGTCAGACAGGATCTGAACAGAAGACAAGCATGCTGGGCACAATATCTATCCAGATTCAACCATGTGTGGTGCCATAAAGCAGGAATCACCATGGGAAAAGCCGATGCCCTATTGCAAAGAGAAGATCACGTGGAAGGCATCAAAGATGACAACAAGCAGGTCTTGATGATACTGCCAGAGCAGATCAGATCTACCATTCTGGTCCAAGATGAAGGCGATAAGTTATTACAGAGAATCCAAGATAGGACGCTCCTCCTCAAAGAGAGCAAAGTACAGAAGCTCTATGAACAGGGCTATACAGAAGAACGGGAACATCCTGTCTTACACCTCAAAAATAGAATCTTTGTCCCACTAGATGAAGATCTTTGAAGAGACATGGTAACGAGCTGCCACGACACTCCAATGGCTGGTCACCCTGGCACGGAGAAAACCATAGCCCTTCTGAGAAGGCATTACGAGTGGCCAGGAATGGTCATCTATGTAAAGGAATACATCGCTAGATGCGATGTATGCCAACGAACCAAAACAGGCAATAAGCCACTGGCTGGCAAGCTTGAACCCCTGGAACTTCCAAACCTTCCTTGAGTAGACGTCTTAGCAGACTTCATTACAAATCTGCCCCTATCTAACGAATTCGACTTGGTGCTAGTAGTCGTTGATCGATTCAGTAAAGAAGTCGAATTCATCCCCTGCACGAAGTCAGTTACTGCACTAGATACAGCCCGACTCTATCTAACTCGCGTGTGGACCAACCATGGCATCCCACGCTCAATCATATCCAATCGCGGCCCACAGTTCACATCACAGGTGATGAAAGACCTCTTTGCACACCTCGGAATTAAACCTAAATTATCCACAGCATCTCACCCACAAACGGATGGGCAAACAGAATGCATGATCAGAGATCTCCAGCAATATCTCCAAACGTTCTGTCACGAGAAGCAAAACGAATGGGCAGACTGGCTTCCAATAGCCCAATTCAGTTATAACTCTAAGAAGCAGGCTTCCATGCAAAAGACCCCATTTAAAGTCACACGGACTTATGAACCAAGAATGGGGATAGAACCCAGCACGTCAAAGGCTCCGGCAGCCGATGATCTTGCCAACAATATTTCTAAAATATTGGAGAACACATGCTCCAACCTGAAGCAGTCTCAAGACAAAATGAAGATCCAGGCGGATAAACACCGCTCAGAAGCACCTAAGTATCAAGTCAGGGACAAGGTGCTCCTCACAACAAAAAACCTACGTTTGACATGCCAATCACGTAAATTAACAGAGAAATGGCTGGGTCCATTCAAAATCACATGATGTGTCGGGAAAAATGCAGTTGAACTGAAACTCCCATGCACTATGCATATCCACCTGGTCGTTAACATCTCCCAGGTAAAACCCTATCTATTCCGACTATCTGGACAACCCACATTTGAACCCGGCCTGGTGCACGTGACAGACGAACTCGAAGTGGAATACGAGGTAGATCATATTGTCGATGCCTGCTGGAAGGGACGACATAAGGAATATTTAGTTCATTGGGCAGGATACTCAGCCGAAGAATGGACATGGAAACCCACCTCTAACTTACGTAATGCACAGAAGGCAATTACACACTTCCATGAACTGAACCCGCGGGCACTCGCACGCTCAGCCTTTGCGGACATGTTCAGTCTATTTAACCCCCACGACGAACCCACCATACCTGTTGCGGTTGATCCGGTGTTTCAATCATAGAAGGGGGGTGGTGTTATGAATGCTATATTTTATCCTATGCTCTTACCTTGATTCGAACTCTCGACCTTATGCTTTAGAAAATATGTTCTCATCACTGACACTTATGACTTAGACATTCTCTCATTTTCAAGTCACATGACTTCCATCACGTGATCTATGCCTGGACTTGTCACATGACCAGTCACGTGCTATGACATATAATTATCTCTTATCTATGATGTCATGTTCTTCTTATCTCCTAATAGAATATGTTCCGGCTTATCAGCCAATCATGTAATTCTTTCTTATCATCATATGATTTCCCTTTATGTATTATCACCAAACATGTACATATAGTAGTAGATGATATATAAACCCCCAGGCTCCAAGGTGGATCCCCACTTTGAGAGTTCTGGTCATTTGGATCATTACCTCTTCCAATCCTCCTAAGACAAGCTGTTACAAATGCTTTTTTTCCTATGCTTTTATTCTTTTACCTTAACTTGATTCGAACTCTAGACTTTCTACTTAAGGGAATACCTTCCCACCACAAGACAATTGGACTTGTCGTATGTTCACTTTCCATATCACGTGACCCTTGTCACGTGACTTCTCACATGACTCTCTTTACACAATTATGCTTATGCATGAGGGCTAGACTCTTATCTCTTATCTATGACATCACATGCTTATCACCCAATAGGATATGATCCGGCTTATCAGCCAATCATGTAATTCATGTCTATCATCGTACGATATCTCTTTATGGTATTTACACAAACATGTACATACAGTATAGGTAGTATATAAACCCTCAGGCAGTAGACTGGATCCCCAGTTTACTTGTCCTCGAGTTTTCCCTCATCCTACTACCCTCTGAGCCAAGAGTCCTCTAGTCGCAAGGCTATTGGGTTTTTGAGTTGTTTCATCACAAGTAAACTCCCTCTTCATCCGGTACCCTCATCAAGTACCCTATTGAAGCCCAGTCAGCCGAAGGAGCTGTATAAAGAAATCTCACCCTTACCACACCCCAGTACCCATCGAAGAAGGATTCACAAGCAGAAGTGAGTCGGTCGATAGGAGTAGCAGTCGCACCTAGTTGAGGACGAAGCCAAGAAAGACTTACGTACTGACGGTCCAGTGTTGCTAGTGGATCAGGCAACAGCGACACAGGGAGGGAGGTTTGCAACCTACGGAGAGGCTGCAGAAGCTGTGCGTGCCATCACGGAAGTAGGATTGACAGGAGCAAAGGACGACTTCGTCGAAGAAGACCCAAACGACTCTTTGGTGTTAGACGCACCCAGGGTCCATTTAGAAGATCTAGTCCCAATAGGGGAGCTAGACCCATTTAGACTTCTATTTGGAGAAGAGTTAGGAGAGGAGGTCAGGAACGAAGTACAAAGACCGAGGACAGTAAAGAAGCCCCGGTACAATTACCAGGAGCTGATACCGCGACCTAGAAGGGTCTACGAAGTGAATCCGGCGAAGTTAGATGTGGATAAGGCTTATCTTAGGCGAGGCCCCTATTACGTTAGGCCCTACCTACGACCAAGGGCAGTGCTAAAGATGCCTGCCAGAGGATACCCCACCCTCTCCCCCTTTACGTACCTGGAATATTAGTCACCATTCCAGAAGAATACACATTATACAAAGTGGCTATCCTTAACTGCTGGTACGATCGCTTGACGCAAGAAGAGTACGAGAGAAAGCTACAGGAGCTCTACGATCTAATCTGTGATCTAGACCACCGGTCGTACGAAGCAAGGCTTGACGAACTCGCCTTTCTTTTAGCTCATCCCATCCCGCCCAATGTCGACACCCACTCTGGCAGAGGTGGTGGCACTGGTAAATGCGCAGACGGTGCAAATCCAAAACTTACTCAACGCAGTGGTGGCACTGCAACAGGAAAAAGCCATGATGGAGGTCAACCTGCAGGAAGCTGCAACGAAGTTGGCCGACACCGAGACGCGTGCCCAAGAGAACGAGGTGCGCACTCGGGAGGCACTCTCACTTGTGGACTGGGGCTCCCAAGGTGGAAGAGCGGCCGGAAGTAGCAGAGGAGGATCCAAAGTAGAAATCTTCTCCGACCCTGGGACCTATGACGGGACCCGTGGGAAGTTTGAGGAGTGGTGGGTCAAGATTCGATCTTGGCTGGACTCCCACCCTCGGGAATTCGTGAGGAAGTTGCCGGACGGCTCCTTCGCACCAAACAGGCCGAATAGGGCCTATGCAATCTTATCACAGCTCAAAGGAGTCAAAGGGGCCTATGTAGCCAAAAGGGAGCTACTCCGTCTTGCCAACGGAACAAGCACGCTCACCGATTGGGACAATCTGGTGGCGGAGATTGAGGGCCTCTTCCAGCCTCAACTCCAGAAGGATTGGGCGACACAACAGATCACGTCATTTAAACAAGGGACTGCGGACATCGACACGTTCCTGTCCAAATGGGTCTTGCTGTATGAGCAGGCCAAAGTTGGATCTCAGTTCGGGGTCCATCTCCTTGAGAAGCACGTCTCTCAGGAGATAATTAAGGAACTTTACAGGACCAACATGAGGTCCTCTAACCTGGATGTTACCCTGACCAACATCCGGGCCATTGCTAAGGGTCAGGAAAGCTACCGACTCGCACAAGGCGGTCGGCAAGCTAAGTCTTCGGGCTCAAACAAGGATAGACAGGCAATGTTACAAACGCTCTTTTCCTATGCTTTTATTCTTTACTGCAACTTGATTCGAACTCTAGACTTTCTATATAAGGGAATACCTTCCCACCACAAGATGAATGGACTTGTCGTATGTTCACTTTCCATATCACGTGACCCTTGTCACGTGACTTCTCACATGACCCCGTTTACACAATTATGCTTACACGCGAGGGCTAGACCCTTATCTCTTATCTATGACATCATGCACTTATCATCCAATAGGATATGATCCATGCTATCGTCCAATCATGTAAATCATGCTTATCATCGTACGATATCTCTTTATGGTATTTACACAAACATGTACATACATGTAGAGTAGTATATAAACCCTCGGGACGCTAGACTGGATCCCCAGTTTAGTTGTCCTCAAGACTTTCCCTCACACACTACCCTCTTAAGCCAAGAGTCCTCTAGTCCTCACAAGGCTATAGGGTTTTTGAGTTGCTTCATTACAACTAAACTACACCTTCAACTGGCACCCTCGTCAAGTGCCCCCTTGAAGCATACGAACAGTCGAAGGTACTGTTGAAGAAAGTCTCACCCTTACCACACCCCATCACCCGTCGCAAAAGGATTTACAAGCAGAAGTAAGTCGGGCAATGCGAGTGGCGGACGCACCTAGTCGAGGAACGAAGACGAAGAGTCTTACGTACTGACGGTCTGGTGTTGCCTCGTCAGTGAACCAAGCAACAGCGTCGCAGGGAGGAAGGTTCGGCTCCTACGGAGAGGCCGTCGAAGCTGCACGAGCCATCGCGGAGGTAGAGAGCACGAGAGCAGAGGACGAGTTCGCTGATCAAGACCCCAACGACTCCTTGGTGTCGGAAGCATCCAGGGTCCAGCTAGAGGATCTAGTCCCAGTAGGAGAGCTTGACGCTTTCAGGCTAGTCTTCGGAGAGGAGTTAGCGGCGGAGATCAGGAATGAAGTAGCAGTCGAGGAGAGGCCGAGGACGGTAAAGAAGCCCAGGTATAACTACCGGGAACCTATCCCTCGCCCCCGGCGAGTCTACGAGGCAGATCCGACGAAGCAGCGTCAGGATCGTGCAACTGTTAGAAGAGGGTCTTACACCGTTACACCCTACCTACGTACACGCACAGTGCTGAAGAAGCCTGCCAGAGGTTACCCCACCCTCTCGCCCTTTACATTTCTGGAGTACTAGTCAATATTCCAGAACAATACACTTTATATAAAGCGGCCATCCTCAACCGCTGGTATGAACGCTTGATGCGTTTGGAATACGAAAGGAAGCTACAGGAGCTATACGATCTAATCTGTGATCTAGATCACCTGTCGTACGAAGAAAGGCTTGATGAGCTCACTTTTCTTTTAGCCAATCCCATTCCGCCCAATGTCGACGCCCACTCTGGCAGAGGTCGTGGCATTGGTCAATGCGCAGATGGCGCAAATCCAGAACTTACTCAACGCAGTGGCGGCGCTGCAACAAGAAAAGGCCGTGATGGAGGTCAACCTGCAGGAAGCTGCAACAAAGTTGGCCGACACCGAGATGCGCGCTCAGGAGAACGAGGTGTGCACTCGGGAGGCGCTTTCACTTGTGGATTGGGGATCCCAAGGTGGAAGGGCTGCCGGAGGTAGTGGAGGAGGATCCAAAGTGGAGAACTTCTCCGATCCCGGGACCTATGACGGTACCCGTGGAAAATTTGAAGAATGGTGGGTCAAGATTCGATCTTGGCTGGACTCCCACCCAAGGGAATTCGCGAGGAAGCTGCCGGACGGCACTTTCGCGCCAAACGGGCCGAATAGGGCCTATGCAATTTTGTCACGGCTCAAAGGAGTCAAAGGGGCCTACGTAGCCGAAAGGGAGCTACTCCGTCTGGCCAACGGGACAAGCACGCTGACGGATTGGGATAATCTCGTCGCAGAAATAGAGGGTCTTTTCCGGCCCCAACTACAAAAGGATTGGGCGACGCAGCAGATTACGTCGTTCAAACAAGGGACAGCGGACATCGACACGTTCCTGTCCAAATGGGTCTTGCTGTATGAGCAAGCCAAAGTCGGATCTCAGTTCGGGATCCATCTCCTCGAGAAGCATGTCTCGCAGGAGATAATTAAGGAACTCTACAGGACCAACATGAGGTCTGCAAACCTGGATGTCACCCTGACCAACATCCGGGCTATCGCTAAGGGTCAGGAAAGCTACCGGCTCGCACAAGGCAGTCGGCAAGCTGAGTCTTTGGGCTCAAACAAGGATAGGCAGGCGAAAGCCGCCAAAGGAGAGAAGCCGAAGCCGGGCTCGTGCTTCGCATGTGGCGAACAAGGCCACATGATTAAAGATTGTAAGAAGCCCACTTGCAAAGAATGCGGGTGGAAGGGCAAGCACAAGGAGTCATGCTC
>JBBPST010000502.1:0-11989 GCA_038093715.1 Austroboletus cf. mucosus | reverse complement strand
CTTCGAACTTCCCACGGGTCCCATCATAGGTCCCGGGGTCCGAGAAGATCTCCACCTTGGAGCCTCCTCCGCTACTTCCGGCCGCTCTTCCACCTTGGGATCCCCAATCCACAAGTGAGAGTGCCTCGCGAGTCCGCACCTCGTTTTCTTGGGCGTGCGTCTCTGTGTTTGCCAACTTCACTGCAGCTTCCTGCAGGTTGACCTCCATCGCGGCTTTCTTTTGTTGCAGTGCCGCCACTGCATTGAGTAAATTTTGGATTTGCGCCGTCTGCGCATTCACCAACGCCACGACCTCTGCCAGAGTGGGTGTCGACATTGGGCGGGATGGGATTAGCTAAAAGGAAGGCGAGTTCGTCAAGCCTTTCTTCGTACGACAGGTGATCTAGATCACAGATCAGATCGTATAGTTCCTGTAGCTTTCTCTCGTACTCTTCTCGCGTCAAGCGATCGTACCAGCAGTTTAAAATCGCCGCTTTGTATAAAGTATATTGTTCTGGAATTTTGACTAATACTCCAGATACGTAAAGGGGGAGAGGGTGGGGTATCCTCTAGCAGGCATCTTCAGCACTGCTCTCGGTCGTAGGTAAGGCCTAATGTAGTAGGGGCCTCGCCTCAAGTAAGCTCTATCCGCGCGTAACTTCGCCGGATTCACTTCGTAGACCCTTCTAGGTCGCGGTATCGGCTCCTGGTAATTGTACCAGGGCTTCTTAACCGTCCTGGGCCTCCTTAGCTCGTCTTTCACCTCCTCTCCTAACTCTTCTCCAAAAAAGAAGCCTAAAGGCGTCTAGCTCCCCTACTGGGACTAGGTCTTCTAATTGGACCCTGGGTGCCTCTAACACCAAAGAGTTGTTGGGGTCTTCCTCGACGAACTCATCCTCTGCTCCTGTCAACCCTACTTCCGCGATGGCCCGCGCAGCTTCTGCGGCCTCTCCGTAGGTTGCAAACCTCCTTCCCTGCATCGCTGTTGCTTGATCCACTAGCAACACCGGACCGTCAGTACGTAAGTCTTTCTTGGCTTCGTCCTCGACTAGGTGCGACCACTACTCCTATCAACCGACTCATTTCTGCTTGTGATTCCTTTTTTGATGGGTACTGGGGTGTAGTGAGGGTGAGACTTCTTCGACAGCTCCTTCGGCTGACTAGGCTTTGATGGGGTACTGGACGAGGGTACCGGTCAAAGAGGTAGTTTAGTTGTAATGAAACACTCAAAAATCCAATAGCCTTGCAACTAGAGAACTCTTGGCTCAGAGGATGAGGATGAGGGGGAAACTCGAGGACAACTAAACTGGGGATCCAGTCTAGCGTCTCGAGGGTTTATATACTACCTATAGTGTATGTACATGTTTGTGTAAATACCATAAAGAGATATCGTACGATGATAGGCATGAATTACACGATTGGACGATAGCATGGATCATATCCTATTGGATGATAAGTGCATGATGTCATAGATAAGAGATAAGGGTCTAGCCCTCGTGTGTAAGCATAATTGTGTAAAGAGAGTCATGTGAGAAGTCACGTGACAAGGGTCACGTGATATGGAGAGTGAACATACGACAAGTCCATTCGTCTTGTGATGGGAAGGTATTCCCCTAAATAGAGAGTCTAGAGTTCGAATCATGTTAAAGTAAAAGAATAAAAGCATAGGAAAAGAGCGTTTGTAACACAGAGCACTGGTGCAGAAAAGATGCTGAGGTGGAGCCCAGCAAAAGAGGACCTCAAAGCATTCTTTGAGGGCACCATCATAGAGAGGGTGTTGATCACCCAAGAAGAAGGGGTAAAGCAAGACGCCGAAGAAGACCCCTTCTTGGTCAAAGAACCACGCCAATCCTCAGACGGAAAGGCGAACATGATCTCGCCGGTTCATCAGGAACTTGGCTATTTAGTCCACGAGTTGAGCACCATGTCGAGCATGGTAGCACAGCTACAAGCCACGGTGGAGGCTCAGACAGCTACCATCAAAGTGCTTCTGGAGGCTAGAACTGCAGAAGCACAAGAGCTATGCACGGCAGTGTTGAACATTGCCAAAGTCAATGAAAGGATCTTGGTTATGGAAAAACCGACTCCTAAGGAGGAAGTATTTTCACTGCCGAAGGTCAGGTGGGCGGACGAACCCCTACCTGAAGAGGCAGAAGAAGATGAAGAAGAAGAGCTGGAGGAAGCAGAGAAGCTGCCCCCACTTGCCCTCCCCTCGCCAGAAGAAGAAGCCGAGGAAGCCGAGGCAACCTTGGGAGGAGAGAAGGGAAAGAAGAAAGAAAAGACCAAACCGGTGTTTGTGAATCGCCGGCTAGGAATGGGCCGATTCGCGGTCCCACTATGAAGTTCGCCACTCAGGAAAATGGCTATCTACAAAGCCCATGTGCAGAAGGTAGAAGCCTCTGTGATGGCAATGGAAGCAGGAACTTCCAACACGCAAGCTAAGTCCACGGCACAGCCTAAGTCCATGGCAAAGAAAGAAGAAGTTGAACCAGCTAGGCCGGCTCCAGCTAGGGCATCAAGGCCCATCCCTATGACGAAGCCTAGTGCTTCAAAAGTCTGCTACGCTTGCAGCCGACCCAGGCACCTTGCCAAGGATTGCTGGTCGCCGCAACCTAAGTGCCCAGCCTGTGGATGGCAGGGCTCACACAAGGAAGGGTGTCTGCTGAGCAGATACGAGTCCAACTGAGAAGGAAGGGCACCTTCTCCGGAAGAAAGGAGACCCATGCCTCGCATAGTGTGTGGGCAGTGTGGAAAGATAGGCCACCTTGGACGCGACTGTAGAACAGTCAGGAGGCCACAAAGAGAGATAGATGACGACAGAGATTTGACATCTCTGAATACAATACTTCGGGTTAACCGAAGGTAATTTAATTACGATACAAGATGTAACCCGAGGAACCCACGAAGGAAAGTGGTAAAGGGAAGCGGTTAGCCGAAAGCCGCCACATTAATCTATTACAGGAAGGCTTCGAGCCCCTGAACGAAGAAGAGCCTGCACCTATCCTAGAGGTTATGGCTAAACCAGACGGCATCGACATGCGAGTTCTAGCCGCAATGTATGCCGAACAAGAAAAAGAAGGCCTAGACGGCCTCATGATGAGATCCCTACATCTCAAAAGGGAAATAAAGCTACCGATCCGAATCGGGTCAAACCCCAAAAGTCTGCACGAGGTAGAAGCCCTGTTAGACAGTGGCGCAAACCAAGTGTTCATAGACCAAAGATGGGCAGAGAAACAAGGCCTTCCAATGAAGAGACTCTCCCGCTCTATCCCCATGTTCAATGTAGACAGAACAAAGAATTCCACTGGAAATATCACCCATTCTGTGGAGATAGTGATCGACTTCCAGGGACACATGGAAATAACCCTAGTACTCGGCTATACGTGGCTCCATCGCCATAACCCCACCATAGACTGGCAGAAAGGCACAGTGGAAATGACCCGATGCCCTCCCTCCTGCCAACAAAAGATGCACGCTAGATGCGTATGCATCACAGAAGAAGAAGAAGCTGATGAACAGGAAGAAGCCTGGGAAGCTTACCACGCATGTGCCACGCTAGAAGCGCCGCCTAAACCCCAAGAGAAGACTCTAGAAGAGCTGGTACCCGAATGCTACCACCAGTGGCTAAAGGTATTCTCAAAGGAAGAATTGGAGCGCATGCCGATTAGAAAACCCTGGGATCACACCATAGATCTCAAAGAAGGATTCAACCCAAAGAAGGGAAGGATCATACCCCTGTCTGTGACAGAACAAGAAGAGGTCTCGAGCTTTATCGATGACCAATTACGAAAAGGGTACATACGCCCATCTAAGTCCCCACAAACTTCTCCGGTGTTCTTCGTACCAAAGAAAGATGGTCGGAAGAGGATGGTTCAGGACTACAGATACCTGAACGAACACACGGTGAAGAATAACTATCCACTGCCCTTGATCGCGCAGTTGGTCGATAAACTAAATGGGGCAAAACTATTTACAAAGATGGATCTTCGCTGGGGATACAACAACGTCCGCATCAAAGAAGGAGATGAATGGAAAGCGGCCTTTGTTTGTTTCAGAGGAGCTTACGAACCCTTGGTCATGTACTTCGGGCTCTGCAACTCCCCAGCAACGTTTCAAGCTATGATGAGTGAGATCTTCGCCGATATGGACGACTGCGTCATGGTTTACATCGACGATCTCATGATATTTACAAAGACGGACTCCCTAGAAGAGCACAAAGCGATTGTCAAAAAAGTTTTGGCGTGCCTAGAAGAGAATGACTTATTTATCAAACCAGAAAAATGCACAGAAGTAGAGTTCCTGGGCATGATCGTCGGAACAAACGGTGTTCACATGGACGAAACCAAAGTAAAAGCGGTTCTGGAGTGGCCCGCGCTGAAGAATCTCCGAGGAGTAAGAAGCTTCTTAGGACTAGCCAACTTCTATTGGCGTTTCATTTCAGACTATGCCACCATCGCAAGGCCGTTGAACGACCTTACCAAAAAAGACACTCCCTTCGTATGAAGTGAGAAGCAACAAGAAGCGTTTGACATGCTAAAGAAGAAGTTCACCACTGCCCCGGTCATGGCATTCCCTGACATTGACTGTCAATTCCGACTGGAATGTGATGCCTCTGACTACGCAACGGGCGCGGTCTTATCTATCCAAAAAGAGGAAAAGTGGCATCCCGTCGCCTATTACTCACACTCCATGAATGATCAAGAATGGAATTATCCCGTCGCAGATAAAGAACTTCTGTCAGCTATACGAGCTCTTGAAACATGGAGGCACTATTTAGAAGGTGCTCGCTTCCAATTTGAAATATGGAATGACCATCAGAACCTACAGTGGTTCATGGTGAGACAGGATCTCAACCGAAGACAAGCACACTGGGCACAATATCTATCAAGGTTCAACCACGTGTGGTGCCATAAGGCCGGTGCTACCATGGGAAAAGCCGACACCCTCTCACGCAGAGAAGATCATGCGGAGGGAATAGAAGACGATAACAAGCAGGTCTTAGTTATTTCGCCAGAGCAGATCAGATCTACTATCCTGATCCTAGATGAAGGCGATAAGTTATTAGAACGGATAAAGAAGGCTGTACTTCTGATGAAAGAATCTGAAGTCCAGAAGCTCTACAAACAGGGCTATGACGAAGATCTCACGGAACCCATCCTGAGAAAAAATGGCAGAATCTACGTCCCACCAGATGTAGATCTGCGCCGAGACGTGGTAACAAACTGCCACGACACCCCTTCCGCCGGACACCCCGGTCAGGAAAAGACGATAGGCCTTCTGAGAAGGTTCTACGACTGGCCAGGAATGGCCAGCTATGTAAAAGACTACATCGCTAGATGCGATGTCTGTCAAAGAATGAAGACGGGCAACAAGCCACCAGCCGGCAAGCTTGAACCCTTGGAGCTTAGCACAGCACCATGGGTAGACGTATCAGCAGACTTTCTAACAGATCTGCCCCCCTCCCGTAACTATGACTCAGTCCTCATAGTCGTTGATCGATTCAGCAAAGAGGTTGAGTTTGTCCCCTGCACGAAGTCGGTCACTGCGCTAGACACAGCCCGACTCTATCTAACACACATGTGGACCAACCACAGAATCCCACGTTCTATCGTATCAGACCGAGGCCCCCAGTTCGCGTCACAAGTGATGAAGGGACTATTAGAGCGCCTCGGCATTAAACCTAAATTATCCACGGCCTCTCACCCGCAAATGGATGGGCAAACAGAATGAATGATCAGAGAACTCCAGCAGTATCTCCAGATGTTCTGCCACGAGAAGCAGACTGATTGGGCGGACTGGTTACCGATAGCCCAATTCAGTTATAACTCTAAGAAGCAGGCTTCAACCCAGAAAACCCCATTCGAAGTCACACGGACTTACCAACCACAAATGGGGATAGAACCAGGCACCTCAAAAGCGCCAGCCGCCGACGAACTAGCCAATAATATATCTAAAATATTAGAATCAACAAAGACCAATCTCGAGCAAGCTCGGGATCGGATGAAGATCCAAGCGGACAAACACCGTTCGGAAGCAAAGAAGTACACCATCGGAGATGAGGTGCTTCTAGCAACAGAAAACCTTTGGTTAACGAGGGAATCTAGAAAACTGACGGAGAAGTGGCTAGGACCCTTCAAAGTCACACGATGCGTAGGGAACAACGCAGTAGAACTGAAACTCCCACGCACTATGCATATTCACCCTGTGATAAACGTATCATGGGTAAAACCTTATCTATACCGCTTTGACGGACAACCGACATTCAATCCGGGTCCAGTCCATGTCACGGACAACCTCGAAGTCGAGTACGAAGTGGACCATGTGGTGGATGCTTGCTGGAAAGGCCGAAGAAAGGAATATTTAATACACTGGTCGGGATACTCCGAGGAAGAAAGAACCTGGGAACCCGCATCTAACTTAACAAACGCGGCAGAAGCTCTCGCCCGTTTCCACGAACTGAACCCAAAAGCACTAGCTCGCTCGGCCTTTGCCGATAGGTTCGGTATATTTAACCCCTATGACAATGTCACCATACCCATTGAGGTTGATTCGGAGTCTCAACCATAGAGAGGGGGTGGTGTTACGAACGCTCTTTTCCCTCTTTTATTATTTCTACTCATGCTTGATTCGAACACTAGACCTTCTACATATGGAAACACTCTCCCACGTCAAAGAGAATGGACTTGTCGTATGTTCTCTCTCCATATCACGTGACCCTTGTCACATGACTTCTCACATGACTTTCGTTACACAATTATGCTTACCCACGAAGGGCTAGACCCTTATCTCTTATCTATGACATCATATGCTTATCTTCCAATAGGGTATGATCCAGTTATCATCCAATCATGTATTTTCTCTTATCATGGTACGATGTCCCGATTAGTATTTAGGGACAAATATGTACATACAGTATGCAGTCATATATAAACCAAGGCAGCTGGGGGTAACTCCTCAGTTTTGAGACCTTGGATCTTTCCTCACAACCAAGTCCCTCCTCCTTCCACTAAGTCAGAGGTCCACCCAGCCTTTGTCTTTCTTAAGCACGCTTGAGTGTTTCAGACGTCACACGATATGTACGAGAACTAAACCTCCCTTTCCCAACCATGTCTATAGCAACCACTCCCTTTGCCTCTTCATCCCCTCTCGCTTTTGAGGAAGTCACTGCTTTGGAACGGGCCGAAAACTACTGGACTGGTAATAATGGCTCCACTACTCTTGCATCCAACCACCCCTGTTACCATGAATCCTGCTTTGTCTGTAGACAACTAGGACATACGCAAGTCTATTGCACTATGTACGAGTGCCCACACTGCCACCACCCAGCCCCAGGACATACACAAGGAACTTGTTCCTCCCATCGCTGCTCCCCTGCACCTCTTGTTTCTCCTTCCCCGTCATCTCCCATTTCCCATAGGTCCTCTTGCTCCTCTAGATCCTCGAGTTCTGGCTCTCGTCCCCTCCCCATCCAACCTTGCGGTACAGTTTACCGTCACCCCCGTCCCTGTCTACCCACTCCTCCCCTGGTAGAGGATTATGACTATGATGACTCAATTATCGATAGCACCGGCTGGGGTAACATCACCGGTTCCCCATGTGGTTCACCTTGATCTTCATCGAGGATTCGATTGTACAACGGGGGTAATGTTACGACTTAACGAGCCCCTATTTCTTTTCTTCCCACCTTCCTGCTTTGTCACCTTCGCTTACCTATTTAGTATGACTCACATACAGTTGTATTACCAAGACGCTGACATGTCCCTCTTTCTTACTCATGCATTACTCATGCATGCTTACTTACCATCTGTAATATGTCCACTTCTTTGCAATTCTATCGCATTCCATCGCTGACATATCTTCTCATTCCGACCTACCCTTAACTTGGTTCCTCTCTATATAAACCCTAGATACCCTCGATGTATCCTTTAACTTTGACCTCTGCAATCTACCTCCTACATCGATTGTCCTTGGTCCCTTAGTCCTCACCCTACTGTTGAGTGGGTGCTTCCTTGATTCCCTTTGAACCAGCAGGCGTTTCCTGCTGCTCCCTTGACTGTCAGTGAGAGTCCCTCTGGGATCCCTGACTTGCCCTTGAATGACGTCGAGTGTCCATATGGAACCACGTCCTCCCTTCGAACCTACAAGAGTTCTCACGGATCTGTAGCTCCCTTGAACCCTCGACCACCTTTTGCGGCTACTCTTGACCTTACCCAGGCCAAGTGTAACACAGCCAGAGATATGTCTGTGGACAAAGGTAGCCATTCCTGGCCACCAGTAGTCTTTTTCTAGAAGGGAGAGTGTGCGAAACTGTCCAGCATGTCCTCCTGCATGGGAGGAGTGTATGGATGAAACCAACGAGTGTCATGCATCCTCTGGGATGTAGAGTCGTCCTTTAAAGTACAGGTTCCCTTCAACATAGGCCCAATCTGAGAGTAGTGATCGTGGAAGAGGGATTTCATTCTGGTACATCCCTTTTAGTGCCATTAGCAAGAAAGGGTCAGTTGCAGTTGATTGGTCTATCTTCTCTTTCAGAGCTATATTGAGTGATCATACGAATAGGTCATCCGAAAGGAGGGTTACCAGGTTGTTGTCTTCCATGGTGTCTACCTCTTCTTTTCTGGATAGAGCGTCGGCTGGTCCCATTTGTGTTCCAGGGACATGGGTAAATGTGAGATCAAAATCCTGTAAGAACATCTGCCAGCGGGCATGTCTCCTGCTTAATTTCCTGGGGGTGCAGAAGTAGGTGAGGTTCTTATGATCGGTGAGGACCTCGACTGGGTGGGTTGCTCCGAGGAGGTGGTGCCTCCAGTCTTTCAGGGCGAAAACTACTGCCAATAATTCTCGGTCATAGATATCATAGTTTTGCTTGGTTTCTGAGAGGGTGGAGGATCGGTAGGAGCATGGGTGAAGATTTCCGTTTGTGTCTTTTTGCATTAATACTCTCCCTGTTGCAGTGAGGGATACATCGGTCATCACGAAGTACTGTTTTGTTGGATCAGGAAGTTTGAGTACTGGTTGGGTGGAGAAGATTTCTTTCATTTCATCGAAGGCTCACTGCCTTCTTCTTGTCCACAACCATGGTTCCTTCTTTTCAGTAAGCTCTACCATTGGCTGTACTTTCTGGGAGAAATTGGGGATGAATCTGCGGTAGAAGTTGCAAAAGCCCAGGAAGGATCGAACTTGCTTGACATTTCCTGGACTGATCCATTCTTTTATTGCTGAGAGTTTAGTTGAGTCCATTGCTATCTCTCCCGGTCGTACCACCAGTCCTAGGTAGTCCATGCTTGGTTGGTCAAAGGAGCATTTCTCCATCTTGGCTGAAAGTCCGAGTTCTCTGAGTCATTACAAGACCTTAAAAGTTTGTTCCATGTGGACCATAGGATTGGCAGAATGTATTGCCAGATCATCCATGTAGACTATGAGCCACCCTTCAGCAATGTAGTCTCCAAAGGCGTTGTCCATGAAGGCTTGGAAAGTGGCAGGAGAGTTGCATAGTCCAAAGAACATAACAGTTGGCTCAAAGAGTCCCATTGGTGTGATGAAGGCGGCCTTCCATCTATCCTCAGGTTTTATAAGGATGTTGTTATACCCCCACCTTATGTCGAGTTTAGTGAAGATAGTGGACTCCTTAAGTTTGTCTACTAGTATAGAGATCAGGGGGAGGGGGTAGGCATTCTTGACTATATGTTTGTTCAGGTATCTGTAGTCCTGGTATGGTCTCAACTTTCTGTCCTTCTTGGCAACAAAGAAGAATGGTGCTGCTTGGGGGGATTTTGAAGGTTGTATTTTCCCATTGGCTTGGTGTTTTTCTACAAACTTTTTGCACGCTTCTTGCTTGGGCAGGGACAGGGGGTATGCCTTGGCTCATTTAGGGGTGAAGGTGTCTTTTAGGTTTATAGCATGATCATAGGATCTTGAAGGAGGGAGTTGATCCATTTTTCCTTCCTCGAACACATCTTGGTATTCTTTGTATGCCTTGGGTAACTCTCTTGCTTCTTTCTCTTTTTGTGCTTCCAGCGTGATAGATATGGTGGTTCTCCTTACTTCTTCTGCTTCGTATCTTCAGTTATATCTGGTATGGGTTTTGTAATCTTTATGGAACCCTAAATATCTTAAGAGGTATTGTTGATCGGTGGCCTCTTTGCTATCTTTCCGAGGTCTTTTTTCTTGTCCAGTAATGGTCACCTCTCTGGTGGCCCAGTTTATGAGGGGGTTTTGTTGTCGGAGCCAAGTCATGCCAAGGATAATGTTTTCTTTGCAGGTGGGGAGTATCAGGAAGGTCCAATTTTCTTCTACCCCATTGATCCACAGGGATAGTTTGGTTTTGTATCAGATCATTCCTGCTTTGTTGTTAGAGCCATCTGCATTGACAGCAAGCAGTGGTTTGGGGAGTTTTTCCAGCGGGTAGTTGTTTTTTTTGGCAAAGTGGAGGTTGATAAATGATCCAGTGGCTCCACAGTCAATCAGGGCTGTTGTGGTTTCGACGCTTTTTCCTTCTGTAGTGGACAGAGAAACTGAAATGGATATAGATTTCTCATCATTAGATATCAGTACAGAGGAATAGCTTGGAGTGCAAGACGTCGATTCTTGGCTCCTTCTTAAAAACCCTGATATGAAACATCTTTGGTTTCTACCCTTGCGATGGTTTCTCCTTCGTCATCCTTGAAGCATTGTTTGAGGATTTTTAGCACCTCGTCTTTTGGGATATTTTGAGCTTCCAATTCCTGCACATACTCTGACATTTCATCTTTCTGTTCGACCTCGAGAGTTCTTGTTCTAGCTGGGCTGCTCTGTTCTCTTGGAAGTGGGTTCCTTCTGTTTCTTTGCGAAGCATCCAATTTTGTCACATATAAAGCATCTCCTCTCCTTGATTTGCTTTGCTTTCTTGTCCCAGCATTCCTTTCTGTTCCTTGTATGGATGCTATCGACATCCATTGCATCTGGGTCTCTGTGAGAGACCCTTCCTTTCTTGATGCTTCTTATTCTGTTGTCCTACCTGGAGTGCCTCGTAGCTTTCTCCATCCATCCGTCTATGGTTTCTGGTTCTTTTTCTCCTCCAATAATTTTGTGGATCAGGTGATCGGCCAGTCCTCTCATGTAGTATTCAATGAGAAATGGTTGATCCGAAAGCCTGGCCTTGCTCATGAGGAGTCGGAAGTCTGTGTTGTAGTGGTCTATTGCATCAAGTCCCGTCCCTTTCATTCTTAGGGAGTGTAGTTTGCTCCTGGCATCTGCAATGGTTTCTTTGTGAGAAAAGGCTTGTTGGAATCGTTTGATGAATTCCTTCCAGTTCTCTGCCTTGACAACCCCTTCGTGGATGTCTCTTAATTCTGTTTCTGCATACTGCCTTCCCCAACCTTCTGTCATCCTGTTTAGGATAGTTAAGATCTTTTGTTCGTTGTTGTATAAGGTGGGGTTCATTTTGAAGTATGCATCCATAGCGTAGATCCAATACTCTGCTATCTCTGCTTTCCCATTGAAGGGTTCTGGGAGACCAGCTCTTCGTTCTGTGTCCCTCGAGCTACTCATTGCGTCGGTAGTCTCTTCTGGTTCATGATACACTTCTATAGGTTCCTCCTGGTGGAGTACTTTGCTTGGCTCTTGTTGAGAGGGTACAGTGGACAGGAGAGGATTTCGAGATAGAGATGGTCGTCTTCTTCCAAAGTGGGGGAAAGAGGTGGTATCCCAACTTCCTGGTGCTCTGCTTCTTTCGTTCTGGGTGATGGTCTTGGAAGTCCTTAGTAGTCTCTCTTGTTCTCTGTAATAGGCCTCATCTTTGTCTGATAGGGGAACTCCGAATCGTCCGGAAATGTTGGGCAACAAGCTAGTAGGAGTAATGCCAAGGGTACCCTCTGAGTTTGCAGAAGAATTGATGTTCTAGTTGATGGGCAGGTAGAATGTCGTTCCTTCTGAGGAAGGCTGCTTGTTCCTTAGTGATGTGGAGTTCTTTAAGGATCTGTTGCTGGACGTAGATGAGGGAGGATAGTTCCAGGGTGGGCAATCCTTCTAC
>JBBPST010000500.1:0-12007 GCA_038093715.1 Austroboletus cf. mucosus | reverse complement strand
TAAAGAAGCCAAGTTCCTCTTCGATTGCGGATTCCTCCGAATCATCCGACACATCATCTCCTTCCTTGGTCTCTTTCTCTTTTTGCACCTCTAGCACAGTTGATATGATAGTTTTCCTAACTTTCTCAGCTTGATATCTTTAGTTGTATCTGATATGGATTTTATAATCTTTATGAAACCCTAAATGTCTCAAGAGGTATTGTTGATTAATGACCTCTTTACTACCTTTTCTCTTGTCCTATAATGGTCACTTCTCCAGTGGCCCAATTTATAAGGGGGTTCTGTTGTCAAAGCCAGGTCATCCCTAAGATGACATTCTCTTTACAGGTAGGAAGTGCCAGGAAGGTTAGATTCACTTCTACTTCATCGATTCACAGGAGTAGTTTTATTTTGTATTAGATTGTTCTTGCTTTGTTGTTTGATCCATCTGCATTGATGGCTAGTAGAGATTTAGGGAGTTTTTTCAAGTGATAGTTGTTTCTTCTTGTAAAGTGAAGATTGATAAATGATCCAGTGACTCCATAATATATAAAGATAGTGGTAGTTTTGATGCTTTTTCCCTTTGTAGTGGACAGAGAAACTGAAATAGATATTGATTTCTCATCATTAGATACCAGTACAAAGGAATAGCTTGGAGCACAAAACATCAATTCTTGGCTTTTTTTAAAAACCCTGGTAAGAAACATCTTTGGTTTCTATCTTTGTGATGATTTCCCATTCTTCATTCCTAAAGCATTGTTTAAGGATCTTAGTACTTTATCTTTTGGGACATTCTGAGCTCCCAACTATTGCATATATTCCAACATTTCATCTTTTTGCTTGACTTCAAGAGTTCTTGTCTTGGCTGGGCTGCCTTGTTCCTTTGGAAGTGGGTTTCTTTGCAAAGCATCCAATTTTTTCACATATAATGCATTTTTTTTCCCAGATTTGCTTTACTTTCTTGTTCCAGCATTATTTCCTATTTCTTGTATAAATGCTATTGATATCCATAGTATCTGGATCTCTTTGAGAGAATTTTCCTTGCTTGATGCTCCTGATTCTGTTATTCCACCCAAAGTGCCTCATAGTTTTCACCATTCATTCATCTACAGTTTCTGATTCCTTCTTTTCTCCAATAATTTTATGGACCAGGTGGTCAGCCAGTCCCCTTATATAAGAGATGGTTGATTCGAGAGTTTGGCCTTGCTCATAAGAAGTCAAAAGCCCATATTGTAGTACTCTGTAGCATCAAGCTTCATCCTTTTCATTCTTAGGGAGTATAGTTCACTCTTGTATTTGCAGCAGTTTCCTTGTGAGAAAAGACTTGTTCAAATCATTTAATAAATTTCATCCTGTTCTCTGCTTTGACAACCCCTTTATGGATGCTCTTTAGTTCTGTTTCCACATGCTGCCTGCCCCAACCTTCTGTCATCCTATCTAAGATAGTTAAAATCTTTTGTTCATCATTATATAAGGTGGAGTTCATCTTGAAATATGCATTCATAGCATAGATCCAATATTCTGCTGTCTCTGTTTTCCAATTGAAAGATTCTGGAAGACCAGCTCTGCATTCTGTGTCTTTGGAACTACTTATTTCTGTCAAGTACATGTTCTCTAGGTACTCTTTGGCTGAAATCTGGAAGTTTTGAAGGGGATAAGTGCATGAAGAACCAAAGGTTTGACGGATGATAATGGAGTTTGGATATATAGAAGGACTTGGTACAAGACTTGTATGTTATGCCCTTGTCTAGACTCATGTCCTGATTTTAGAGCACTGAGATGGGAGTTGAGTAAAATAGAGAAGACTGAAGTGAGAGGATCAAAAGAAGTTCAGAGAAAAATAGGAGGATAATGTAAGACAAAATCAATATTCATATTTAGAAGTACATAAGGAAGGTACAAGGATGTATATGTTAGCATTGGTAATTGCACACTCTTTTACTTAGTAAGCTTCCTTATTGGTTTGTTTGCACATATTACCACAGGAATAGATAAACACTATATATAGTCGGAGTTTCACTGTCATTGCTCCTTAGTTTCTGACAGTGAACTCCAGGTACTGTAATCTTCACATTACATCAAATATATAAGTTTCTGAAAGTGAACTCCAGCTGTGATAGTCAACAGATTATGAGCCCTGCGCTTTAAGAAGCTGCTTTAACACCAGAACTGGCAATTTTGTGCAGGAGGAAAATTTTCCGCTCGAACCAGCCATTACTCAGCTCCCCATCACTTAATTTCGCTTCCTACCCGGTCCTTGCGTCCTTATCACTTCAGATCGCCTCAGATCAGCTATGTCATTGTCTTATCAGATCACCATATCCTCAGTTCAGCATCCTTGCCCCACATCTTGTCAAATCATGAGGGCATCGTCCTATATCATTCTCCAGCGTTGTCCAGACACATTACTCAATGACATTTCACCCTACAACATCTTGGAATGCGCTGGCAACTCGTCTATCTGATCTAGTGACCCCTCAAGCCATTGCTGATTTACGCCAACACTTCAAGTTGCATGATCTGGGGGCTACTACAGAGATTCTAGGCATCAAGATCGACAGAGATCACTCCAAACACACCCTAACTCTCTCTCAGAAGCAGTACTGTATTGATATGCTGTCCTGCTTCAAAGTGGCCGATTGCAAGCCTGTGACGACGCCTATGGACCCCAGACTTTGCCTATCACACGAACAGAGTCCTAGAACAACAAAAGAGCGCAATTTCATGTGTTCTGTTGACTTTGGAGGTACTATTGGTTCTCTACAGTATCTGGCATGCACAACTCAACCAGATATCGCCTATTCTGTTGGGCAACTTGTTAGTGATGTGATTGCTCCCCTCTATACTCTGGAATCAGTCAGGTTGTGACTGACAATGTGGCGCAAATTGTTGTTGTTTAATGTTGTTGTTTCACTCACATCTGTAACCTGCAGAGTTCGATGTCTTCCTTCTTTAGTCCTTGACATCAGACTCCAGGTATGTTTAGCTACTCTACACCCACAATTATAGTCTTTCACATCGGATTCCAGCTGCCTGAATCAGCTGTTTCACAGGTTATGAGCCCCGCGCTTTAACAGCGCTCTTTTTACCACCCTTAATCGCTACCTACACGGTTTATTTTCACTATTCCCAACTCTGCTACATCCATCAGAAATCCCCACATTTCCCCTATTCCATCCAAATGGCTTCAGAACAACACAACCATCGCATTTCGCCTCTAAATGGCAGCAACTACACCACCTGGAGTGAGGAGATGAAGGCCCTATTGCGCTCCAAAGGCCTCTGGTGCCTCGTTGATGCTAAGGAAAAGCGCCCCAGCTCTGGGGACAAAGAACAAGAAACCTGGGATGTCAAACAAGACCGGGCTGCAGGCGAGTTGATGCTCAACATCACTCCAGACCAACGAGTCCACATTTGAGCGCTCCAGGATGACCCCACTGCTGCTTGGGCAGCCTTACAGAATCTCTTTGTCCAACAGAAGGCCAGCACACGTTTTGTGGCCTATGATGAGTTCTTTAGCATCAGGAAGCGCTCTAATGAGTCTCTCCCTGCCCTTAGTGCTCGAGTCGAGCAGGCCATGTCCAGAATCCAAGAACTCCACCCCAGCACCTTTGATTTGAAGACCTCTGATGACGAACTGAGCTGTATGGCGATGATGCATGCCCTAGGCCCAGACTATGCGCATTTTACCTCTTCACTCGCCCTCCTCACTGATCTTGACAAGGACAAGGTCAAAGCGGCATTCCAGACTGAGGAAATCAACAGATGACCTCACCCGGATGCTTCTACATCATCTACCAATCTCACTGTGCTCTCCTCCACCACCGCTTCTGGTTGTTCCTGCAATCCCACATTTCCTTGCGCATTCTGTGAACGCCCTGGCCACTGTCTATGCAATTGCCGCAATGCAAAATATGCCAAGGACAAATTGAAGGCCTATCGGAGTGGAAAGTGCACCAATCAGGCGAATGCAGCAGCTACCCCCTCAACAGTTGTTCCTGCTGCAGGGGGCGCTCTGCCTGTTGTGGAATGAGCTGGAAATGCAAGTCTTTGTTCTGGGGACCCCTCAGACCCTCTCTCACCACTCCAACTTGATGCTGACACCGATTGGAATGCAGACACAGGCGCCACTTCTCATATGACGCCACACCGCCACTGGCTGCGCAATTACAGCCCTAAACACATCCCAATCAAACTTGCAGACAATACTGTTGTTTATTCAACTGGGGTCGGTTCAGTGGTGTTCTATCCCACTCTAGTGTTAAACAGCTGATTCGGGGAGCTGGAATCCGATGTGAAAGACTATAATTGTGGGTGTAGAGTAGCTAAACATACCTGGAGTCTGATGTCAAAGACTAAAGAAGGAAGACATCGAACTCTGCAGGTTACAGATGTGAGTGAAACAACAACATTAAACAACAACAATATGCACCACATTGTCGGTCACAACCTGACTGACACCAGAGTATAAAGGGGAGCAATCACATCACCAGTCCTAGGTAGTCCATGCAGGGTTGGTCAAAGGAGCATTTCTCTATCTTGGCTGATAGTCCGAGTTCTCTAAGTCAGTGCAGGACTTTAAGACTTCGTTCCATGTGGACTGTAGGATCGGCAGAATGTATTGCTAGATTGTCCATGTAGACTATAAGCCATCTTTCAGCGATGTAGTCTCCAAAAGCATTGTCCATGAAGGCTTGGAAAGTGGCAGGAGAGTTGCATAGTCCGAAGAACATGACAGTTGGTTCCAAGTGTCCCATTGGTGTGATGAAGGCGAACTGTAGTATTCCACCCAGTCATAGATGGAAAGCCAAGACAAGCAATCGAGTTCAGTAATGTCCTACATGTCCCTCAGCTGCGGACTAATCTCATTGCTGTCCTGTACCTCACTCGACACAAATCATTTGAGGTCAACATCAATTCTACTCACATATCATTCTCTAGACCTCCTGGACCACCGCTTTTTGTGGCTACCATCAATTCGAATAATGCTGCATTCTTGGATGGCTACACTGAGGCTATTATGGAGTATGCGCACCCAGCAACAACTCTACCGCTTGATCTATCACTCTGGCACCGCAGATTCGCTCACCACAACTCATCTGACATCAAAACACTGTTTGAGCGCAATTTGGTGACTGGAATGCGTTTGGACAGCAAATTACTGTTAGCATTGGTAATTGCGCACTCATTTACTATACTTGTTACACTTCAGACTTACTTGCCATATCTGTCCATTTGGTTCAGACTTACTTGCCATATCTGTCCATTTGGCACTGTTTACACTGTATCCTTTATAGTCGGAGTTTCACTGTCATCACTCCTTGATTTCTGACAGTGAACTCCAGGTATTGTACACTTTACATTACACCCAATTCATAGTTTCTGACAGTGAACTCAAGCTGTGATATTCCAGCTGTTAACAATTACCACCTAATCCTATTTGTGAGCCATGCCTTGCAGGCAAAATGCATGCAAACCCATTCCCTACATCACAATCGCGCGCATCTCGCCCTCTGGAACTCGTCCACTCTGATGTTCACGCAGTTCCTTACCCCACCTTCTCTGGATTCCGCTACTGGGTCACTTTTATAGACGACTTCTCAAGATTCCGGTTTGTGCTGCCTATCAAGGCCAAATCGGACGTTTTCAGCGCTTTTAAGCAATTTAAGGCATTTGCAGAGAACCAGACCGAGCGACGCATCAAAACACTTCGAGATGACAAGGGAGGGGAGTATATGAGCAATGAGATGCTTAAGTTCACCCAGGAATGCGGTATAGAGCGCCAGCACACAGTCCGGGCGCGTCCTCAGCAAAATGGAGTCGCAGAACGGGCAAATCGAGTCCTATCTGAGCGGATTACTGCGATGTTGAAGGAATCTGGACTGGCCATGGCATTCTGGGGCGAAGCACTTGGAGCGCTCGTTCATGTTTGGAATAGGTGCCCTACAGCTGCTCTAGACAAGGCCACACCATTCGAACTCTGGCATGGGCGCAAACCAGATGTGTCTCACTTCCGAGTCTGGGGATCCACAGCATATGTCCACATCCAGAAGGACAAGAGGGCAGCGCTTCAACCTCACTATGAGAAGTGCGTGTTTATAGGTTATCCGGATGGCTACAAAGGTTGGAAGTTCTATAACCCAACAACCAAGCGGACTGTAATCTCAGAACGCGCTGATTTCGACGAAAGGGCCAATTCTGAGCCTAATACTGCAGCAATTATGCCTAATGGTAATCCTAATGGTCAGTCGGGCACTCCAAATGTCCCAATTCCTTCAATTCCTACCTATACCCCTCCAACACTCTTCGACGAGTTCTCTAATGACGAAAATGACGCTTCTGGGAATCTACATCCTGAGGGGGTGCCTGGGTCTGATGACGAGCAGGATGAAGATCCCCATCCGCATATTCCAGCTCCTGCAGTGATACAACACACACCTGAGCCGCCATCACTTGATCCTACTCCACAACCATCTCCCAAGGTCGAACCAGTCGAGATCGAGCGTCCCCCGAGCCCTATTGGAGTCGAATGGTACTTGGGAACTCGTCCCTAGGCCAAAGGACAAGCCTGTTATTGGCTCCAAGTGGGTGTTTACCAAGAAATATCGCGCTGATGGCTCCTTTGAGCGTTACAAAGGCCGATTAGTCGCTCGTGGCTTCTCCCAGCGCCCAGGATTTGAATACCTTGAGGTTTTTGCTCCAACAGTTCGCCTCCCAACACTTCGAGTCATTCTGGCTCTAGCTGCAATCCAAGACCTTCACCTCTGGTCAGTCGACATCTCAAACGCTTATCTGAACGGCGAGATGGACTGTGATGTGTATATGGAGCAGCCAGAAGGATTTGTAGATGGAAATGCAAAGGAATCTGTCTGTTTGCTGAAGAAGTCACTGTATGGCACCAAACAGGGCGGAAATCGCTGGAATCGCAAAATGCGCACCACACTCGAGACTCTTAGTTTCAAACAGACTGTTAACAGCTGGAATATCACAGCTGGAGTTCACTGTCAGAAACTATGAATTGGATGTAATGTAAAGTGTACAATACCTGGAGTTCACTGTCAGAAACTAATGAGTGATGACAGTGAAACTCCGACTATAAAGGATACAGTGTAAACAGTGCCAAATGGACAGATATGGCAAGTAAGTGTCAAATGTAACAACTATAGTAAATGAGTGCGCAATTACCAATGCTAACACAGACATACTCAGATGCAGCTGTCTATATCTTCTCTCGAGGTGAAGTCCAAATTATTCTTCCTGTCTTTGTGGACGTCATGACCTTCGCATCGAAATCTCTTGACGGAATCAAGCAAGCCATTGCTGATCTGCAACAACACTTCAAGTTGCGCGATCTGGGGGCTACTACAGAGATTTTAGGCATCAAAATTGATAGAAACCGCTCCAAACGCTCCTTAACTCTCTCTCAGAAGCAGTTCTGCGTTGATATGCTGTCCCACTTCAAAATGGGCGATTGCAAGCCTGTGACAACATCTATGGACCCAGGACTTTGCCTATCGCGCGAACAGAGCCCTAGAACAACGGAAGAGCGCAATTTCATGCGTTCTGTCGACTTTGGAGGTGCTATTGGCTCTTTACAGTATCTGGCATACACAACTCGACCAGATATCGCCTATTCTGTTGGCCAACTTGCATCATTCACTTCTGATCCAGGTGTAGTGCATTGGAACGCAATCAAGCACTTGTTTCGCTATATCCAAGGCACTCTCAGCTTTGGAATCACTTATTCACCAGATCCATCCAATCCTGAACTATTCTCGACATTCTCTGATGCAAATCATGGTGGTTGCAAGGATTCTGGACGCTCTACTGGTGCTTATGTTGTCAAGGAACTGGTGTCATGTCCTGGATGTCCAAGCGCCAGCCCATTGTTGCCTTGTCTACAACTGAGGCTGAATACGTCGCAGCATGTGAAGCTGGAAAGGAGATCATCTGTTAGTGATGTGATTGCTCCCCTCTATACTCAGGAGTCAGTCAAGTTGTGACTGACAATGTGGCGCATATTGTTGTTGTTTAATGTTGTTGTTTCACTCACATCTGTAACCTGCAGAGTCCGATGTCTTCCTTCTTTAGTCTTTGACATCGGACTCCAGGTATGTGTAGCTACTCTACACCCTCAATTATAGTCTTTGACATCGGACTCCAGCTGCCTGAATCAGCTGTTTAACAGGTTATGAGCCCCGCGCTTTAACAGCGCTCTTTTTACCACCCTTAATCGCTACCTACGCGGTTTATTTTTGCCATTCCCAACTCCGCTACATCCATCAGAAATCCCCCCATTTTCCTCCATTCCACCCAAATGGCTTCAGAACAACACAATCATCGCATTTTGCCTTTAAATGGCAGCAACTACACCACCTGGAGCGAGGAGATGAAGGCTCTATTGCGCTCCAAAGGCCTCTGGCGCCTCGTTGACGCTAAGGAAAAGCGCCCCAGCTCTGGGGACAAAGAACAAGAAGCCTGGGATGTCAAACAAGACCGGGCTGCAGGCAAGTTGATGCTCAACATCACTCCAGACCAACGAGTCCACATTCGAGCGCTCCAGGACGACCCCACTGCTGCTTGGGGGGCCTTACAGAATCTCTTTGTCCAACAGAAGGCCAGCACACATTTTGTGGCCTATGATGAGTTCTTTAGCATCAGAAAGCGCTCTGACGAGTCTCTCCCTGCCCTCAGTGCTCGAGTCAAGCAGGCCATGTCCAGAATCCAGGAACTCCGCCCCAGCACCTTTGATTTGAAGACCTCTGATGACGAACTGAGCTGTATGGCGATGATGCATGCCCTAGGCCCAGACTATGCGCATTTTACCTCTTCACTCGCCCTCCTCACAGATCTTGACAAGGTCAAGGTCAAAGCGGCAATCCAGACTGAGGAAATCAACAGACGACCTCGCCTGGATGCTTCCACATCATTTACCAATGCCACTGTACTCTCCTCCACCACCGCTTCTGGTTGTTCCTGCAATCCCACATCTCCCTGCGCATTCTTTATAGTCGGAGTTCCACTGTCATGTTAGCATTGGTAATTGCGCACTCTTCTACTATACTTGTTACACTTGATACTTACTTGCCATATCTGTCCATTTGGCATTGTTTACATTGTATTCTTTATAGTCGGAGTTTCACTGTCATCACTCCTTAGTTTCTGACAGTGAACTCCAGGTACTGTACTCTTTACATTACATGCAATGCATAGTTTCTGACAGTGAACTCCAGCTGTGATACTCCAGCTGTTAACAGGTTATGAGCCCCGCGCTTTAAGAAGCTGCTTTAACACCGGAACTGTCGATTTCTTGCAGGGAGAAAATTTTCCGCTCGAACCAGCCATTACTCGGCTCCCCGTCGCTTCCATTCGCTTCCAACCCGATCCTCGCGTCCTTATCACTTCAGATTACCTCGGATCAGCTCTATCATTGTCATATCACATCACCATATCCTCAGTTCAGCATCCTTGCCCCAGATCTTGCCAAATCATGAGGGCATCATCCTATACCATTCCCCTGTTAGCATTGGTAATTGCGCACTCAGTTACTATACTTGTTACACTTGATACTTACTTGCCATATCTGTCCATTTGGCATTGTTTACATTGTTTCCTTTATAGTCAGAGTTTCACTGTCATCACTCCTTAGTTTCTGACAGTGAACTCCAGGTATTGTACACTTTACATTACACCCAATTCTTAGTTTCTGACAGTGAACTCCAGCTGTGATCTTCCAGCTGTTAACAGGTTATGAGCCCCGCGCTTTAAGAAGCTGCTTTAAACACCAGAACTGTTGATTTCTTGCAGGGAGAAAATTTTCCGCTCGAACCAGCCATTACTCGGCTCCCTATCGCTTCCATTCGCTTCCAACCCGATCCTCGCGTCCTTATCGCTTCAGATTACCTCGGATCAGCTCTATTATTGTCTTATCTGGCTACCTTACCCTCACATCACAACACATCCCCGAAATCTTCTCAAATCATGAGCGCATCAGCCTATACCATTCCCCAGCGTCGTCCAGACACATTGATCGATGATATCTCATCCAACACCATCTTGGAACGCGCTGGCAACTCGTCTATCCGATCTAGTGACCCCTCAGATCCATTTTCACCACTACAGGTGGATGCAGAGCATGACTGGAATGCAGACTCCGGAGCCACCTCTCACATGACTCCACATCGCCACTGGTTGTGCAATTATGCGCCCAAACGCGTCCCTATCAAGCTCGCAGACAACACAGTGGTCTACTCATCTCGTGTCGGAACTGTAGTATTCCACCCAGTCATAGAGGGAAAGCCAAGACAAGCAATCGAGTTCAGTAATGTCCTACATGTCCCCCAGCTGCGGACTAATCTCATTGCTGTCCTGTACCTCACTCGACACAAATCATTCGAGGTCAACATCAATTCTACTCGCATATCATTCTCCAAACCTCCTGGACCACCGCTTTTTGTGGCTACCATCAATTCAAACAATGCTGCATTCTTGGATGGCTACACTGAAATGATTACAGAGTATGCACACCTAGCAACAACTCTACCCCTTGATCTGTCACTCTGGCATCGCAGATTCGCGCACCATAACACAACTGACATCATGTGAAAAGGCACTTCGAGCGCGATTTAGTGACTGGAATGCGCTTGGACAACAAATCACTACCAGATCCTATCTGTGAGCCATGCCTAGCTGGCAAAATGCATGCAAACCCATTCCCTTCATCACAATCGCGCGCATCTCGCCCTCTGGAACTCGTCCACTCTGATGTTCACGCAGTTCCTTACCCCACCTTCTCTGGATTTCGCTACTGGGTCACTTTTATAGACGACTTCTCAAGATTCCGGTTTGTGCTGCCTATCAAGGCCAAATCGGACGTTTTCAACGCTTTTAAGCAATTTAAGGCATTTGCAGAGAACCAGAGCGAGCGACGTGTTAGCAATGGTAATTGCGCACTCTTCTACTATACTTGTTACACTTGATACTTACTTGCCATATCTGTACATTTGGCATTGTTTACATTGTTTCCTTTATAGTCGGAGTTTCACTGTCATCACTCCTTAGTTTCTGACAGTGAACTCCAGCTGTGATATTCCAGCAGTTAACAGAGTCCGATGCAATAACTAAAGAGGGAAGACATTGAACTCTGCAGGTTACAGATGTGAGTGACACAACAACATTAAACAACAACAATATGTGCCACATTGTCAGTCACAACTTGACTGACACCTGAGTATAAAGGGGAGCAATCACATCACTAACAAAATAAGCCCTTTATCCACCACATCTCTCAACCAATACCATCTGAGGTCCAAATGGTTCATTCAGCCATGGTGTTCCAGGTCTTTGGCAACCTGGATTGTGGATTGGTTATCTATATGCAGGGTGGATGCACTGGATGGCTCAAAACCAAGTTCTGCAAGCATTTTGCACATCCTGTTAACAGCTGGAATATCACAGCTGGAGTTCACTGTCAGAAACTAAGGAGTGATGACAGTGAAACTCTGACTATAAAGGAAACAATGTAAACAATGCCAAATGTACAGATATGGCAAGTAAGTATCAAGTGTAACAAGTATAGTAACTGAGTGCACAATTACCAATGCTAACACATCCAGACAATCTCCTTGCCTGCCTCACATGCAGCCATATACTCAGCCTCTGTTGTAGACAAGGCAACAATGGGCTGGCGCTTGGACATCCAGGAAACAACACCAGTACCAATTTTGACAACATAAGCACCAGCTGATCGTTCAGAGTCCTTTCAACCACCATGGTTTGCATCAGAGAATGTCAAGAATAGTTCAAGATTGAATGGATCAAGTGAATAAGTGATTCCAAAGTTAAGATTGCCTTGGATATAGCAAAACAAGTGCTTGATAGTGCTCCAATGTGCTACACCTGTATCAGAGGTGAATGAAGCAAGTGTTAACAGCTGGACTATCACAGCTGGAGTTCACTGTCAGAAACTATGCATTGGATGTAATGTAAAGTGTACAGTACCTGGAGTTCACTGTCAGAAACTAAGGAG
>JBBPST010000497.1:0-12016 GCA_038093715.1 Austroboletus cf. mucosus | reverse complement strand
TAATGGCGTCTCGTGCATACGGAAAGAAGCTCGAAGCCGTATGATATTTTCGGAGCAATGCTTATGCTGTGGGCCTTGAGTGGAGAGATACTGTGAGCGGCTGGTCACGTTGCGTATCAATCTAGAACCCGCATAGTGATCGATCTATCATAGCGCCGGTCTTCACTGGGTTTGATGGGCTGCGGTTGCCAACGGGTATAATGTCCGTTCCTCGGAAGGGACTGATGTTTCCACCCGCTCGAGGGCCATTCGAACCAAATCTTGTTTCCAGAGTCTTCGCCCGCGTCCACCGTCAAGCCACCTTGATATATAGCAACTCTGATGGCTTCCATCACAAGAAAGTGGAAACTTGGCTGTGAGTATTAAAAATTCCGACGCGCAGGGTAAGCTGATTAGCCGGCCAAAGTCGTATTCATTCCTGCGTTCGTGCGGGGTCTTGTTGCATTGAGTTCAAAGGGCACCGCAGCAGAGGGGCGTTGCAAAGCTGTTTTTCCCACGCACTTACCGTCCGCATCCATGTCATCGTCCCGGTCTGCGGAAGCCACGTACGAAACTCAAAATGACCAACGTCTCGACGAACTCCATTCGAAAATAAGAACCCTGCGAGGCGTACGCAGTCTCTTTACTGACAGCTGACGTGCGCTGATGCACGCTCCAAGATCACTACGGATATTTATGACGACGCGGAGCGCCAGAACCTAACTTTGGACGACACCGTATGCATTCAGCTCGTTCCCGCTTTGATCGTATCATCCTGACTTTACGACAGGGAAATAATTTTTCCAGCTTTTCTTCTCAACTCGTTCATTCGTCGCGACGAGCTGCGCAAGCATTTGGTCTAGCTGGCACTGGTGGCGTCCGGCAAACACGCATCATAATGTACATCGTCGGTGGTTTCCTTGCTCTCTGGCTCTTGTGGAAGACCAAGGGGCTGTGGTGGGGATCCAACAATGAGGTTTAACGTCCTCTTCGTTCGTGGTTCTAGCTTATCCTTTTTGAACGTCGCTGACTCGACAGAAAAAAAGATACCACTCCTATAACATATACTATACATGTAATACAGAGCAACGTGCCTCGTTTATTTTTTGGATGGACCTTGAACTCTATCTCGTGTCATAGCACGTGCACGACCAAAACAAGGAGGTCGGGTTTCTTTATTCATGTGCTCAGCTCACGATACAGGCATGAAGCTGTGTCTATCACGATCTCGGCCGGGCGTGATTTTGACGGGGACCAATATCGTGGTACTCACACTTAGTGGTACATGGAACTCTTCCGGCCCAGATGGTTCGCGATCGCGTTCCCTCATCGATCTCGTCTTCTCGTAGCCACGAGGTCAAGCCGAGCAAATTACTGGGGGCTATACAATCTTGGCAAATGCCCGCCATTAATTTTGTGTGGAAGAATGATCGGGCAAGCAAGCTTCCCTGGTTCATGACCGCTTGGGAAGAAAGGCAAAAAAAGCGCTGCGGAACGACCTTATCATGTCGCTGATTACAGCCACTATCAATTTCCGTCTAATTGTCGTCTTTCCTAGTTTGCCGGTCCACGGTGAGGCTGAGCAATCAAGTAAGGAGTATCGATCCTAGGGCTCTCCATCGACGTTGTGCTGACAACAAGATAAGGACTGCCGTTCGGACCGAACAAAATCACACTCATTCCAGAGGTGTAATGCTGTAAAATAAAACTCACTGAAACGAGCTTTCAGTCGACTGAAAAGATCCTGAATATGCTTTTGTGATTGTAGGATAAATATAATGGCTTACCTCCAGTTGATGTACATATATATAATGAGACTGAATACAACACTGACCTGATTCTTGCTTCAGCTTTGATTCTCTGACATCCCAGACTTTGACTTTCCCATGCACGGGGTTAACATGGAAGAAAAGAGTTAGCTTTGTGACAGACTGTATTGTCATGTAACCCTTAATTTCTCCCCATATTATGTATGTATACTATATGTAAAGCACCTTGGTAATACAACTGTGAAGAAGTCATGCTAAATAGGTAAGCAATGAAATAATATTACACTTGGTCTAGAGGGATGTCTTGGGGTGACTGCATGGCAATATGGGCATTGATATTGTTACGAACACTATATTTTATCATATGACTTCACCATAACTCGAACTCTCGATCTTATGCTTTAGGAAACATGTTTGCACCACTGACATTTATGACTTAGACACTTTTCCTCATCTCAAAGTCACATGACCTTTATCATGTGATCTATGCCTAGACCCATCACATGCCCAGTCATGTGCTATGACGTATGCTCTAGACTCCTTATCTTTTATCTATGATGTCAAGCCTTATGCCTTTCTTATCTATCAATAGGGTATACTCCAGCTTATCAGCCAATCATGTAATTCATCCTTATCGTCGTATGATATCTATGTATAAGTAGCTAGCCTACAAACATGTACATACAATACCCATGCAATATATAAAGCCCCAGGCTCCAAGGTGGATCCCTATCTTGAGAGTTCTGGTCATTTGGATCACCTCTTCCAATCCTCCTCCTAAGACAAGCTTATCCAGCTTGCTAAGCTTCTCTTTATTCTCATTACATTTGGAGTAGTATCATTACTCTCAAGATCCATCAAGGTTGACTATGCTGTCCCCCTTGTATGATTACTACTCAAGCCCAGTAGTAACTTCCCCCCTTCTCACAAGTAATGAACTACTTGGCTCCACTGTATTGCATAGAGGACTAAGTGAAGTAGTGTCCCTATCCCCAGCAGTCCAGCAACTTGGTGCGCCTTCTGAGGCCATCGCAAATCGAGGAGAAGATCGGCCGGTGATAGTAAAGATCGAAGAAGAAGAGAGAGAGATCCCTAGAAGGGAAACCAGGATCATCCCAGATGAGGTAGCAGCTGCGTGGGTAGCAAGGTTGATCTTCGGGTGGAGCCCATCATTTGACATTAGAAGTACCCCAGTGAGGAGCGAGTATGGGGACACAGACCCCAACGACTCTCTGATCCCGCGAGGAGTAGATACCGCGGAGATTGTGAGGGAGCTCATTGGAGTTGAGGTAGCAGTGCAGCTGATAGAAGAGGAAGTCGCTCATTGGGAAGAGCACCCACGAGTGAGAACCATCAAGAAACCAAGGTTCCACACCCCCGCACCGGTCATACCACACCCACATCAGATTTATGAGGCAGACCTGAGGAAAGAAAGACTCAACCGTCCTAGGCTCAGAAACGGGCCCTATTATGTTACCCCCTATCTCTGCCCCTGCAATCGCCTTAGACAGGTAGAACACAGGTTACCTACAACGTCCCCTTTCACCTTTGTTGATTATTAATAAAAGTGTCAGCATTTTTCCTCTCCCCCTATCCCTTCCTTCTAAAAAGGAAAAACAAGTACAATGACCTCTGGCAAGAATACAAAGCCGACAGGGCAGAGATAGACTCCTGGGAAAGAAAAGAACTCAGGATCTACAACAGACGACTGGCAGAACTTAGGAGAATCCTAGGCCAGCCAGAACAACCATGTCCTACACATTCCTCAACAGAGATGGGATGATCGCAGTAGGAGAAATTGAGAATGTGATGTCATCGCTAAATGCCGAAATTACACGACTGCGCACTGATAGGGACAGTGCAGAAAGGCAAGCAGCTTCTCTAGCCAAAAAAGTAAAAGAAGCCACAGAGGTTGCAGAAGAAGTGGATCAATGTGTACAGGAGTTCATGGGACTCTGCAATTGGGCAGGAATGCCACCACAAGGCGGGGATACAACACTACCTAAGGTTGGAGGCAGCAATCAGGTAGAAATCTTCACAGATCCTGGCCCATACAACGGGTCAAAAGCAAAGTTTGAGGAATGGTGGACAAAGATGAGGTCCTGGCTAGAAGCCAACCTCTGCCAATTCTCAGTCAAGAACACCAACAACCCAGGGTTGTACTTGGCACATGGCCCAAACAGGGCATACATAGTTCTCTCCTGCCTTAAGGGAGTAAAAGGAAGCTACTTTGCAGAAATGGAGTTAAACAAGCTCATCCACGGAGAATCAGAGCTTGTGGTGTGGAACAAACTCTGTTCCAACATCGAAACCCTCTTCAGGCTGGTCCTGCAGAAAGATTGGGCAATGATACAGCTCAATAAGTATAAACAAGGAAAGAAGGACATATACACATTCCTCGCAAAGTTCCGCACCCTGGCTTGGCAATTTGGGTGTAATACAAGGCATGCCGTGTACCTTCTGGAACAAAATGTTTTAGAAGAAATCAAGAAAGAAATGTTCTGGACAGGTTGCTGTGGACAAGATCTAATGGCCACAATGCAGACAATCCAAGAGATTGGAAGCAATCAGGAGGCATACAGAATATCCTCCCAAGCTCCATTCACCCAGTTTGGAGAAAACAAGGAAAAGAAGGGCAGAGACCGAAAGGTCAATGCCACCACCTCCGGCAGCAGTGGAAAGTGCTTTGCCTGTGGAAAGAACGGGTACATGACAAAAGACTGCTGAAATCCCAAACCCAAATGTGAAGAATGCAAATGGCAAGGGGACCATAAAACCACCTGTTCAAAAGCAGAAAGACAGGCCTGGGTGGCCACAAAAGAAGAAACAGGTGCCACCTCATGGGAAGAAATGGGAAAAGCCAGAGAAAAAGAAAAAGGATCACTGGATGATCCAAAAGGGATGTCCTATGCCCAGATCTGCACCCACTTTTCGGGTAAAGGAAAGGGCAAGGGAAAAGGGAAAGTGACCTGATGAAGCTAGGAGCTCAAGCCACTAATGAAACACTCAAAAACCCTATAGCCTTTGGTAAGGACTAGAGGACTCTTGGCTCAAGAGGGTAGTGGGATGAGGGGGAACTCAAGGACAAGTAAACTGGGGATCCAGTCTACCGCCTGAGGGTTTATATACTATCCTACATGTACGTACATGTTTGTGTAAATACCATAACGGGGTATCATACAATGATAAGAAAGAATTACATGATTGGACGATAGCATGAGTCGTATCCTATTGGGTGATAAGTGCATGATGTCATAGATAAGAAATAAGGGCCTAGCCCTCATGTGTAAGCATAATTGTGTAAGTGGAGTCATGTGAGAAGTCACGTGACAAGGGTCATGTGATATGGAAAGTGAACATACGACAAGTCCGTTCGTCTTGTAATGAGAATGTGTTCCCTTTTATATACAGTCTAGAGTTTGAATCAAGTTAAGGTAAAGAATAAAGGCATATGAAAAGAGCATTTGTAACAGCTAATAGATACTTAATTTTAACACAAGATGAATCTGAGAAATCCACAATGAAAAGTGGTCAAGGAAGGCGGTTAACCAAAAGCCATTACATTAATCTTCTAAAAGAGGGATTCACACCTCTAGACAAAGACAAGCCCATACCTATCCTAGAAGTATCGGCGATCCCAGAAGGCATTAACATGCAAGTTCTGGCTGCGATGTATGCAGAACAAGAAAAAGAAGGAGGTCTAGACAGCCTCATGATAAGATCTCTTCAGCCAAAAAGAGAGATAAAACTCCTGGTCTAGATTGGGTCAAGGACAAAAGATCTCCACATGGTAGAAGCCCTGCTAGATAGCAGAGCAAACTAAGTGTTTATAGATCAGGTGTGGGTAAAACAACACAACATACCCCAAAAGAAACTCCATGATGAATTCCCGTATTCAACATAGATGGAACAAAGAACACCACCAGAAACATCACACACTCAGTGGAAATAGTGATTGATTTCCAAGGCCATATGAAAACAATGACAGCCAAAGTAACCATGTTAGGAAATATCCCCTTGGTACTAGGCTACACATGGCTCTGTTACCACAACCCCACCATAGACTGGCAGAAGGGAACTGTAGAGATGACACAATGTCCCCCTTCTTGCCAAAAACAAATATGTGCCAGACATGTTTGTATCACAGAAAAAGAAGAGGCTGATGAACAGGAAGAAGCCTGGGAAGCCTATTACGCTCAAGCAGTGCTTGAAGCACCTACCCAAAAGCAAGAAAAGACCCCAAAAGAGATGGTACTGAAAACCTATTACAAGTGGTTGAAAACCTTCTCCAAGGAAGAATTGGAATGAATGCCGATTAGAAAACCCTGGGATCATGCCATAGACCTTAAAGACACGTTCCAACCCAAGAAAGAAAGGATCATTCCCCTCTCTGTCACCAAACAAGAGGAAGTCTTGGCATTTATAGATGACCAGCTATGTAAAGGCTACATTTGCCTGTCAAAATCCCCTCAGACCTCTTTTGTGTTCTTCGTGCCAAAGAAAGATGGCCAAAAAAGGATGGTATAGGACTACTGATACCTAAATGAACACACAGTGAAGAACAATTACCCACTTCCACTGATCGGACAGCTAGTGGATAAGCTAAAAGGGGCTAAGCTATTTACAAAAATGGACCTTCGGTGGGGATACAATAATGTACACATCAAAGAAGGTGACAAATGGAAAGCAGCCTTTGTATGCTTCCGAGGCACCTATGAACCCTTAGTCATGCACTTCGGGTTATGTAATTCCCCCACAACATTCCAAGCAATGATGAACGAAATCTTCACGGACATGGATGACTGTGTCGTAGTATATATCGACAACCTTATGATCTTTACTAAAACAGATTTGCTAGCCAAACACGAGGCCATTATAAAGAAGGTGCTAGCTTGCCTTGAAGAGAATAACTTCTTCATCAAACCAGAAAAATGCACGTTCCATGCCACAGAAGTAGAATTCCTGGGCATGATAGTAGGAAAAGATGGTATTTGCATGGATGAAACCAAAGTAAAAGCAGTGTTGGAATGGCCACAGCCGAAGAACCTCCGAGCAGTATGAAGCTTCTTAGAATTAGCCAACTTCTATCGGTGCTTCATCTCCAACTATGCACTCATTGCTAGACTGTTGAATGATCTAACCAAGAAAGATGTCCCCTTCTCGTGGGGCAAGAAACAACAAGAAGTGTTTGACACACTCAAAAGAACATTCACGACTGCACCAGTCCTTGCCTTCCCTGATCTAAATAACCAATTCAGGCTAGAATGTGATGCTTCGGACTTTGCCACAGGCACAGTCTTATCTATCCAAAAAGAAGATGCTTGGCATCCCATTGCCTTCTACTCCCACTCTATGAATGATCAGGAATGCAACTATCCTATTGTGGACAAGGAACTCCTGAGTGTGATACACACCTTAGAGACATGGAGACATTACCTAGAAGGGACACGTAACCAGTTTGAGATTTGGAATGATCATCAAAATCTCCAATGGTTCATGGTCCATCAAGACCTGAACAGAAGACAAGTGTGCTGGGTGCAATATCTATCTAGGTTTAATCATGTGTGGAGCCACAAGGCTGGTTCAACCATGGGAAAAGCCGATGCCCTTTCCAGAAGGGAAGACCACTCAGAGGGCATCAAAGATGACAACAAGCAGGTCTTGATGATTCTGCCAGAGTGGATTAGGGCCACCATCCTAGTCCAAGATGAAGGCGATAAGTTATTCAAAAGGATTAAAGATGGAACACTCCTCCTTAAAGAGAGTATAGTACAGAAGCTCTATGAACAGGGCTACACAGAAGATTGGGAACAACTTGTCTTATATATACAAGACAGAATCTTCATCCCACCAGATGAGGATCTCCAAAGAGACATGGTAATGAACTGCCATGAGACCCCAACGGCTGGCCATGCCAGTATTGAGAAAACAACTGCCCTTCTGAGAAGGCACTACAAGTGGCCAGGAATGGTCACCTATGTAAAAGAATACATTACTAGATGTGATGTATGTCAACAAATCAAAATGGGCAACAAGCTGCCAGCCAGCAAGCTCGACCCTTGGAAATCCCAAACCTTTCTTGGGTAGACATTTTGGCAGACTTCATCACCGATCTGCCCCTATCTAATGAATTCGACTCAGTACTGGTGGTCATTGATCGATTCAGCAAAAAAATTGAATTTATTCCCTGCACGAAGTCAGTTACTATGCTAGACACAGCCCGACTCTATTTAACCTGCATGTGGACCAATTATGGCATCCCACACTCAATCATATCCGATCGCAGCCCATAGTTTGCATCACAAGTGATGAAAGACCTCTGTGCACACCTCAGAATAAAACCTAAATTATCCATAGCTTCTCACCTACAAACAGACAGACAAACAGAACAGATGATCAGAGATCTCCAACAGTACCTCTGGACATTCTGCCACAAGAAACAAGCAGAGTGGTTGGATTGCCTCCTGATTGCTCAATTCAGCTATAACTCTAAGAAGCAGGCTTCCACTCAAAAGACCCCATTTAAAGTCACAAGAACTTACCAACCATGGATGGGGATAAAACCAGGCACATCAAAGGCACCGGCTGCTAATGATCTTGCCAATAGCAGCTCTAAAATATTGGAAAACACATGCTCCAACCTAAAGCAGGCTCAGGACAAAATGAAGATCCAGGCAGTGTTATAGTTTCCACTTCCTTGCACTCCTTAGACTATGCGTCCTATTCTGATATGATCTTTGCCTTCTTTGAGGACGATTCCATTTACTCTTTCTCTGCCTCGTTCTGATATCTTTTGATGATCATTCTCTTCATAGCTTTCCTGATCATCAATGCGCAGTAGAACTGCCCTTGTTATATTGCTTTCTTGATTATTATTGCACAGCTAGATCTGTGCAACCATAGCCTTCCTGATGAACACTGTCCTCCACAGCCTATCTCTTTTTCAGGGCGAGTATTCCTATGATTACAGCCTTAGTAGCAGGTATATATATTCCCAGTGTCATGTACAATTAGATCTATGCAATTCATGTAGTGCCTGCATCCAAACCTGAGTGCACTGCCTCTTGTTTGAGACCCCCATATCCATTGGACTTAGTGTCGCCACAGAGGACACTCTATAGCTATCAGGAAGGACTACACACTGCGTGTTCCGTCCTAAGTTATACGCAATAACCAAAAGCGTAACAAAAGATCTAGCTCTTCAATCATCCCTACCCATGTGTAGAAGGATTGCCCACCCTGGAACTATCCTCCCTCATCTACATCCAACAACAGATCCTCAAAGAACTCCACATCACTGAGGAACAAGCAGCTTTCCTCAAAAGAAACAATGTTCTACCTGCCCATCGACTAGAACATCAATTCTTTTGCAAACTTGGAGGGTGCCCTTGGCATTACTCCTATTAGCTTGTTGCCCAACATTTTCGGACGATTTGGAGTCCCCCTATCAAATGAAGACGAGGCCTATTACAGAGAACAAGAGAGACTACAAAGGACTTCCAAAACCATTGCCCAGAACAAGAGAAGCAGAACACTAGGAAGTTGGGACACCACCTCTTCCCCTCACTTTGGAAGAAGATGACCATCCCTATCTCGGAATCCTCCCCTATCCACTGTACCCTCTCAACAAGAGCCAAGTGAAGTACGCCACCAGAAGAAACCTATAGAAGTATACCATGAACCAGAAGAAACTACCAAACACAATGAGTGGCTCGAGGGACACAGAACAAAGAGCTGGTCTTCCAGAACCCTTCAATGGGAAAGCAGAGACAGCAGAATATTGGATCTACGCTATGGACGCGTACTTCAAAATGAACCCCACCTTATACAATGACAAACAAAAGATTTTAACTATCCTAAACAGGATGATGGAAGGTTGGGGAAGGCAGCATGTGGAAACAGAATTAAGAGACATCCACAAAGGGGTTATCAAGGCAGAGAACTGGAAGGAATTCATCAAACAATTCCAACAAGCCTTTTCTCACAAGGAAACCACTGCAGATGCCAGGAGCAAATTACACTCCCTAAGAATAAAAGGGACAGGGCTTGATGCAATAGACTGCTACAACACAGACTTCTGACTCCTCATGAGCAAAGCCAGGCTTTCGAATCAACCATCACTCATCGAGTACTATATGAGGGGACTGGCCAACCACTTGGTCCACAGAATTATTGAAGGAGAAAAGAAACCAGAGACAGTAGACGGATGGATGGAGAAAGCTATGAGGCACTCCAGGCAGGATAACAGAATAAGAAGCATCAAGCAAGGAAGGATCTCCCAAAGTCCTTTGTACTGGTATCTAATGATGAGAAATCTATATCTATTTCAGTTTCTCTGTCCACTACAGAAGGAAAAAGTGTCGAAACCACAACAGCCCTCATTGATTGTGGAGCCACTGGATCATTTATCAATCTCCACTTTGCCAAAAGAAACAACTACCCCTTGGAAAAACTTCCTAAACCACTACTCGCTGTCAATGCAGATGAATCTAACAATAAAGCGGGAATGATCTGATATAAAACTAAGCTATTCCTATGGATTAATGGGGTGGAAGAAAATCGGACTTTCCTAGTACTCCCCACCTGCAAAGAAAACATCATCCTTGTAATGACTTAGCTCTAAACTGGGCCACTGGAGAGGTGACCATCACTGGACAAGAAAAGAGATCTTGAAGAGATAGCAAGGAGGCCATCAACCAATAATACCTCCTAAGATACTTAGGGTTTCATAAAGACTACAAAACCCATACTAGGTACAACCGAAGATATGAAGTGGAAGAAGTAAGGAGAACTACCATATTAACTACACTGGAAGCACAGAAGGAGAAAAAAGTAAAGGAACTGCCAAAGGCATACAAAGAATACCAAGATGTGTTCAAGGAAGGAAAAATGGATCAACTCCCTCCCTCAAGATCCTATGATCATGCCATAAACTTGAAAGTCACCTTCATCCCAAAATGAGCCAAGGCATACCCACTGTCCCTGCCAGAGCAAGAAGCATGCAAAAAGTTTGTAGAAGAACACCTAGCCAATGGAAAAATACAGCTTTCAAAATCCCCCCAAGCAGCACCATTCTTCTTTGTCACCAAAAAAGATGGAAAGTTGAGACCATGCCAGGACTACAGATATTTGAATGAACATACAGTCAAGAACGCCTACCCTCTTCCCCTGATCTCTGAGCTAGTAGACAAACTCAAAGGGTCCACTGTCTTCACCAAACTCGACATAAGGTGGGGATACAACAACATCCTCATAAAGCCAGAGGACAGATGGAAGGCTGCCTTTATCACACCAATGGGACTTTTCGAACTTCTTCAGATTATGCAACTCTCCTGCCACTTTCCAAGCCTTCATGGATGATGCCTTTGGAGACTATATCGCTGAAGGATGGCTCATAGTCTATATGGATGATCTGTCAATACATTCTGCAGATCCTACGGTCCATATGGAATGAACCCTCAAAGTCCTGCAACGACTCAGAGAACTAGAACTTTCGGCCAAGATAGAAAATGCTCCTTTGATCAGCCCAGCATGGACTACCTAGGACTGGTAATATGACCAGGAGAAATAGCAATGGACCCCACCAAACTCTCCATGATAAAAGAATGGATCAGTCCAGGAAATATCAAACAAGTCCAATTTTTCCTGGGCTTCTGCAATTTCTACCAGAGATTCATCCCAATTTCTCCCAGAAAGTGCAACCAATGGTGGAACTCACCAAGAAGAAGGAACAATGATTGTGGACAAGAAGAAGGCAGCGAGCCTTCAATGAGATGAAAGAAATCTTTACCCAACCAGTACTCAAACTTCCTGACCCCACAAAACAGTACTTTGTGATGACCGATGCATTCCTCACTACAACAGGAGGGGTATTAATGCAGAAAGACACAAATAGAGATCTTCACCCATGCTCCTACCGATCCTCCACCCTCTCTGAAACAGAGCAGAACTATGACATCTACGACTGGAAACTACTAGTAGTAGTTTTCGCCCTGGAAGACTGGAGACATCACCACCTCGGAGCAACGCACCCTGTAGAAATCCTCACTGATCACAAGAATATCACATACTTCCGCACCCCCAGGAAGCTAAGCAAAAGACATGCCCAATGGCAAATGTTTTTGCAGGATTTTGACCTCACTGTTACGAATGCTCATTTTACACTCTTTATTATTTCACTCATATTGATTCAAACTCTAGACCCTCTACATATGGAAACACTCTCCCACACCAAGGAGATTGGACTTGTCGTATGTTCACTTTTCACA
>JBBPST010000494.1:0-12040 GCA_038093715.1 Austroboletus cf. mucosus | reverse complement strand
TCAGGTTCTTATGAAAAGGAGAACGTCTGGCGAGCATCAAGAAAGTAAAAGGTACTTGCCCTATTTTCATACAACATTCGAAAGTTGATCGTGTTCCCCAGTTCGTTACATTCCTCTCTAGGATATTCAGCTAATGTAGATCGAGTTCAGACGCATACATAACTAGAACTTGTCACATCGAATGCATGACATATTATGAACATACCCAGATATCCATGGCTAAAGTTCCGTACGAGCTTCGCAAGCTTGTCCACTGCGCCAGGCCAGCGAGACTTTACGACAGGAGGCATTACTGCCCCGCGGGCGGTCGCCTCTCTGTGATCCCTGAACCGGGTATATACCACGTTCGCTACAAAAGTGAGTGGCAAGGCCAGCATGTACGCCGGCATCCTCAGCCATCGTGGCACATGTCCTCCAAGAAACTCGTACAGTTTGAAGCTAGCGTACACCAAAGCCGGTGGGGAGAGTAATGTGGGGAGAAGTCGCACCAAGGCAACTAAGATAGGTGGTAGTTCCAATCGCACTGTCATGGTTATGCAGGAGTTGGAAGAATGACCAGGTCTCTCGTGGCTGAGTTGACCTGGCTGGTGTGAACTCGTAACTATGCGTAATCGAAGCTCGGTCCTAGCCTGGGCATTCCGAAATGACATAATTTCAATGACACCCGAGCAACGCATGGAGGACATTCGGCGGGCAACTATCACATGTCACCGGTCATTATTTGCCTTGATAGGAATCGGGAGCCTCGTGGCAGATACACATATATATATAGCAACGTGGCTTCTAACCAGAAAGTACTTATCTTCATGTGTCACGAAAAATACATACTTATGGCAAGAGAAGATACTAAACAAAAAGTGATAATAACAGTCTATGGATTAGCTTGCTCTATACGCCACCACGCAAGCATGACAGGCCTGGTTAGGCGCGTTTCTCTTAATAAGTGTTCGAAACTGGACAACGAATCAGTGCCTTAATACAACAGTGGCAGTTCCACTGAGCGTCAAAAAAGGAGGTGCCTACAAGACATCCTAGGCATCATCAGGTCCGGCGGACTCAGTTCCCTCCTTCCTCACCCACAGACCACCCTGTGATATGCATTTTTAGCAATATATTTAAGGCCACCACATGCATTGCCTTCATACCTGGACAAACTGTTGAATTGGATTCGTTCGCTACAGTACATCACTACCGACCACGCTTACATAATACTATACAGTACCTAGTTTATGGTGTAGCACACATGTAGTAGCATACCTTGTCTGTTATCGTGAATAACCCTGCATCGTTTCGTCATGCCTGATCAGCAAGCTGTGTTCCCGGTGCCTGACTTTTCAACACAAACATGGTCAAGTGCACTCTCATGAGGACCTTCTCTGACACCTTCTGTCCCTCAGCCTCAGTCCACTCTGCTGGAGGGTTTTGTTGCATGTGTTAGAAATAGCTAATGGTCTGATTGGTAGGTAAGGACATGTACCTGTTATTGTAGATAGTAGATGTGAATATGTATAAATGGCCCAGGGTTATGGGGAAGAATCCCCATTGACTATCACTTGGACCAGGTTCTCTCTACCACTCCTAGCTTCCTTTTCAACAGCATGTCCATATTGAGTGAGATAGTATGCATCAATTTCAGCAGCTGAATGTGTTACACTTTTGGTTATTGTGCAACTTAGGATGGTATACATGCAGTGAGGCACAAAACTGTTGCAATGTTTAATCCTAATGCAGTGCGCGAAGCACACTGCAAATGACTGTGGGAATTTCGCTTTGCTATGGTGGAGACAAACAGAGTGCGGACCCTTAGCTACATATTTGCTCCCTGGGTCATGTGATTTGGTTCAGTGGCTGTGGAGATATGGCCATTTCAAAACAGCAATACCATTGCAACAGTTTTGCACCTTTCATATTTAGTACTTGGTATGGCCTTTTTTTGCCTTTATCACTGCCTCAACCCTCCTAGGCATGCTTTCAATCAACTTCTGACACTCCTCCACTGGAATCTGTTACAATTTCCACTTTCCTGCATTTCTTGGACTATGCTTCCTATTCTGATATGATCTTTGCCTCCTTTGAGGATGATTCTATATATTATTTCTCTGCCTCATTTTGATATCGTTTGATGATCACTTCCTTCATAGCTTTCCTGATCATCAATGCGCAGTAGAATTGCCCTTGTTTCATTGCCCTTTTGATTATCATTGCACAGCTAGATCTGTGCAGCCATAGCCTTCCTGATGGACACTGTCCTCCACAGCCTATCTCTCTTTCGGGGTGGGTATTCCTATAACCACAGCCTTTGTAGTCAGTATATATATTCCCAGTGCCATGTACATTACTCCCCAGCTAGATCTATGCAATTCATGTAGTGCCTGCAATCCAGACCTGAGTGCGTTGCCTCTTGTCTGAGACCCCCCCACATCTATTGGACCTAGTGTCGCCACAGAGGACACTCTATAGCTATTAGGAAGGACTGCACACTGCGTGTTCCATTCTAAAGTTGCACAATAACCAAAAGCATAACAGAATCCCCTCCCATTCCTCCTGCACTCTCTCCCATAATTCATGTATTCCCTTAGGAGAGTGTTTATGATTAGCCAGTCTTTTCTTGAGATAATTCCAGAGATGTTCAATGGGGTTGAGGTCAGGAGACTGTGCAGGCCATACCATAGTTCCAAAATCTTGCTCCCCAAGCCATTCCTTCACTCTTTTGCAAGTATGCTTGGGATCATTGTCCTGCTGAAAGATAAAGTCAGAAAGATGGAGACCATAAAACTGCATAGTATTCAGCAGTTCATCCTTCAAATCTGAAGGTAAAGGTCCCCATCCATCCTACCATCAATCTTTGAAGCATAACCAACTCCCTGCCAAGTTATACATTCCCACATCATCAAAGAACCTCCTCCAAACTTAACTGTTCATTCCACCACCCTATCACTAAGCCCCTCACCTGCCTTTTTCCACACCCATTTGTACCCATCTGACCCTAGGTGATTGATTTTGGTCTCATCTGACCATACTACCTTCTTCTAATCCTCCACAGTCCAATCCTTATGGGCATAGGCATAATTCAAATGAGCCTTGTAATGCTTGACTAAGAGAAGAGATCATTTGCACTTGACTACAGCCTTCATCCCAGTCTTCTTCAAGTGCTGACACACTGTGTGGACAGAGAGGGGTTCATTGACAATACTAGTGAGTGTCCTGGTAACCTGAACTGCATTATCTGCCCTTCCTGAGGAGATAAGATGAATAGCATGGTGTATATTAGTAGAGGAAAGCTTGGAGGGGCCACACCCCCAGGATGTTGAGCAGGAGACATGCATGATGGCAAATTTTCTTACAGGACATTTACTCACATACCTGGAACACAAATGGGACCAGCAGATGCCCTGTCCAGAAAAGATGAGGTTGACACCACCAAAGACAACAATCTAGTAATCCTCCTATCAGATAACCTATTTATCCGATCCTTGGATATAGCATTAAAAGAGAAGATTGATCAAACTACTGCCACTAACCTGTTTGTAATAACTGCTCTCAAAGGGATGTATCAAAACAAAATCCCTCTCCCACATTCTCTACTCTCTGATTGGGCATATTCTGAAGGGAACTGTTATTTCAAAGGATATCTCTATATATCCAAGGAAGCACGACATACTCTGGTATCCTTCATATACTCCTCTCTAGCTGGAGGACATGCAGGACAGTTCTGTACTCTTTCTCTCCTTGAAAAAGACTATTGGTGGCCAAGAATGGCTATCTTTGTATGCAAGTACATCTCTGGCTGTGCCACTTGCCAGGCCAACAAGGTTAACACCCATCCCACAACACCGCCATCTATGTCCATCACATCTAACTGTACCCAACCATTTCAGCAAATCTCCATGGATCTCATCACTGGACTGCCTCTATCTCAGGGATTTGATTCCATCATGATCATGGTTGACCATGGGCTTACAAAGGGGGTAATCTTCTGCCCTTGCAACAAGGACATCACTACATAGGGGGTGGCCAAGCTTTTTTACACCTGTGTTTTCCCATGTTTTGGCCTATATGACAAATGCATCTCAGACAGAGGACCCCAATTCACCTCCATTTTCGCCAAAGAATAGGCAAAGCTACTGCAGTATGATTTGGCACTATCATTTGCATATCACCCTCAGACTGATGGAGAAACTGAGTGAGTAAACCAAGAGCTGGAAACTTACCTAAGGCTCTTCTGCTCTCAAGACAATCATAAATGGGTGGAGCTCCTCCCTATGGCAGAATTCCATCACAACTCGGCAGTGCACTCCTTCACCAAACAATCTCCATTTAAACTAATGATGGGCTATGAACCCAGAGCTTACCCTAAAATTGGCAAGACCTTTGTACCAGCATTAGAGGAAAGAATGACCCAATTGAAGAAAGCAAGGGATGAAGCACTGGCAGCACATGAATGAAGTAGAACTATTATGGCAAATCAGCATTATAAACCCTTCACACCTTGGAAAATAGGAGACAAAGTTTGGCTAGAAGGAACGAATCTACCCACTAACTACCCATCAAAGAAACTTGCCCCTAGATGAGAAGGTTCCTTTGAAATCTCCCAAGTACTGTCCAAAGTATCCTACTGACTCAGACTTCCCCCAACTTGGAAAATCCATCATGTCTTCCACACTTCCCTGCTATCCTTGTTCAAGGAAACTATGAAACATGGGAAGAACTATTTACAACCCCCACCAGATCTGATTGATGGAGAACAGGAATGGGAAGTAGAAAGGATCATTGTGCACTGCAGATCAGTGAATAGGAGGCAGTATTGGATCTGATGAAAAGGCTATGGAAGTGGTGATGACACTTGGGAATCAGCAAAAAACCTGTGAAACACCCTTTCCTTACTCAGAGCCTATAAAATTGGCTGGAAACTCACCTAGGGGACTCATCCTCTCACACATGTCTTCTCCTACCAATGCCTCCACTTTGAAACCAAACAAATTAGTTAAAAACGTCAACCTCTTTTCCACAGAATTCATATCCCAGCAGACTGAGTCCATTACCTCCCTATCCTCTCTTCCAGTTCATTCTGGTCCCTGGCTTCCCCAGCTGCTTCCTATATGTGCCCACCACCTCCCAGTTATCCACAAAAACACTCTTTTTGTCACCATCTTCAAGTGCCCAGCTCTTTACACCAAACTCATCAATCTTCCCTTGTTCTGGGAGGGGAAGTTTTCCTCTTGCTCCTTCAACTCTATCAGAAACAATCCCTTTTCCTCAACTATAAGAAGGAAAGAGCTTGCTCCAACTCTTCCCCAGTGTTGTCCTTTGATGAAGGAATCAATTTCACCCTCCATGAAGCAAGGTGTTACAATTTCCACTTCTCTGCATTCCTCGGACTATGCTTCCTATTCCAATATGATCTTTGCCTCCTTTGAGGATGATTCTATATATTATTTCTCTGCCTCATTTTGATATCTTTTGATGATCACTTCCTTCATAGCTTTCCTGATCATCAATGTGCAGTAGAACTGCCCTTGTTTCATTGCCCTTCTGATTATCATTGCACAGCTAGATCTGTGCAGCCATAGCCTTCCTGATGAACACTGTCCTCCACAGCCTATCTCTCTTTCAGGGTGAGTATTCCTATGACCACAGCCTTTGTAGTCAGTATATATATTCCCAATGCCATGTACATTACATTACTCCCCAGCTAGATCTATGCAATTCACATAGTGCCTGCAACCTGTTACACTTTTGGTTATTACACACAACTTAGGACAGAACACACAGTATGTAGTCCTTCCTGATAGCTATAGAGTGTCCTCTGTGGTGACACTAAGTCCAATGGATATGTGGGTCTCAAACAAGAGGCAGCGCACTCAGGTTTGGATGCAGGCACTATGCGAATTGTGTAGATCTAGCTGGAGAGTATTGTATATGGCACTGGGGGTATATATACAAAGTACTAAGGCTGTGGACTTAGGAATACTCGCCCCAAGAGAGAGATAGGGTATGGAGGGCAGTGTCCATCAGGAAAGCAATATTGCACAGATCTAGCTGCACAGTGATGATCAGAGAAGCTATACATAAGGGAATGCAGTTCAACTGCGGACTGATGATCAAGGAAGTGATGAAATGAAATGATCATCAAAAGGAGGCTGGAAAGGAATAGATAGAGTCATCCTCAAAGGAGGCAAAGACCATTGATGAAAGGGAAACATAGTCTGAAGCATGCAAAGAGGTGGAATTTGTAACACAACCCAGACCTGAGTGCACTACCTCTTGTCTGAGACCCCCACATCTACTGGACTTAGTGTTGCCACAGAGAACACTCTATAGCTATCAGGAAGGACTGCACACTACGTGTTCCATCCTAAGTTGCACAATAACCAAAAGTGTAACAAAAAATCTAGCTCTTCATCATCCCTACCCCTGTGTAGAAGGATTACCCACCCTGGACCTATCCTCCCTCATCTATGTCCAACAACAGATCCTCCAGGAACTCCACAACACTAAGGAACAAGCAGTATTCCTCAGAAGGAACAACATTCTACCTGCCCACTGACTAGAACATCAATTCTTCTGCAAACTTGGAGGGTGTCCTTGGCATTACTTGTTGCCCAACATTTCTGGACAATTTGGAGTACCCCTTTCAGATGAAGATGAGGCCTATTACAGAGAACAAGAGAGACTACAAAGGGTATCTGAAACACTATTTTAGAATGAGAGAAGCAGAGCACCTGGAAGTTGGGACATCACCTCTTCCCCTCACTTTGGAAGAAGATGACCTTCTCTATCTCGGAACCCACCCCTATCCACTATACCCTCTCAATAAGAGCCAAGCAAAATACTCCCACAAGGAGAACCTGATATGACTCTAGAACTTTGAAGAGTAATAAAGAAATAGTTTTAGCAAGCTGGAAAAGCTTGTCATATAGAGGATTGGAATGAGGTATGATCCAAATAACCAAGTCTCTTAAGATGGGGATTCCACCTTAGAGCTTGGGGTATATATATTCGTCTACATGTTTGGTAGTAATACAGAAAAGGGAATCATATGATGATAAGGGGAATTTACATGATTGGCTGATAAGCCGGGGTATACCCTATTGGTTGATAAAAAAGACATGAGGCATGATGTCATAGATAAGAGATAAGAGATCTAGAGCATACATCATGGCACATGTCTGGTCATGTGACAAGTCTAGGCATGGATCATGTGATGAGGGTCACATGACTTGAGAATGAGAAAATATCTAAGTTATAAGTGTTAATGATGAGAACATATTTCATAATGCATGATGTTGAAAGTTTGGAACAAGGTGAAAGCATATGATAAAATATAGTGTTTGTAACAGAACCTATAGAAGTGTATCATGAACCAGAAGAGACTACCGATGAAATGAGTAGCTCCAGAGACACAGAATGAAGAGCTGGTCTTCCAGAGCCCTTCAATGGGAAAGCAGAGACAGCAAAATATTGGATTTATGCTATGAATGCATATTTCAAGATAAACCCCACCTTATACAATGACGAACAAAAGATCCTAACCATCCTGAATAGGATGACAGAAGGTCGGGGCAGGCAGCATGTGGAAACAGAACTAAGGGACATCCACGAAGGAGTTGTCAAGGCAGAGAACTGGAAGGAATTCATCAAACGATTCTGACAAGCCTTTTTTTACAAGGAAACCGCTGCAGATGCAAGGAGCAAACTACACTTCCTAAGAATGAAAGGGACAGGGCTTGATGCTATAGACCACTACAATACAGATTTCTGACTCCTCATGAGCAAGGCCAAACTCTCAGATCAACCATTCCTCATTGAATACTACATGAGGGGACTGGCCGATCACTTGGTCCACAAAATTATTGGAGGAGAAAAGGAATCAGAAACCATAGACGGATGGATGGAGAAAGCTATGAGGCACTCCAGGCAGGATAACAGAATAAGAAGCATCAAGCAAGGAAGGATCTCTCAAAGAGACCCAGACACAATGAATGTCGATAGCATCCATACAAGGAATAGAAAGGAACACTGGGACAAGAAAGCGAAGCAGATCAGGGAGAGAAGATGCTTCATATGTGACAAAGTTGGATGCTTCACAAAGAAACATTCAAGAGAAGAAAGGAACCCACTTCCAAAGAACAAGGCAACCCAGCTAGAGCAAGAACTCTCGAGGTCGAACAGAAAGATGAAATGTCGGAGTATGTGCAACAATTGGGAGCTCAAAATATCCCAAAGGATGAGGTACTAAGAATCCTCAAACAATGCTTCAAGGATGATGAAGGAGAAACCATTGCAAGGGTAGAGACCAAAGACGTTTCATACCAGGTGTTACGAACGCTCATTTTACACTCTTTATTATTTTACTCATGCTTGATTCGAACACCAGACTCTCTACATATGGAAACACTCTCCCAAACCAAGGAGATTGGACTTAACGTATGCTCACTTTTCATATCACGTGACCCTTGTCACGTGACTTCTCACATGACTCTACTTACACAATTATGCTTACATACGAGGGCTAGACCCTTATCTCTTATCTATGACATCATATGCTTATTTTCCAATAGGGTATGATCCGGTTATCATCCAATCATGTATTTTCTCTTATCATGGTATGATGTCCCAATTAGTATTTAGGGACAAACATGTACAAACAGTATGTAGTCCTATATAAACCAAGGCGACTGAGGGTAACTCCCCAGTTTTGAGACCTTGGATCTTCCCTCATAACCAAAAGCCCCTCCTTCTACTGAGTCAGAGGTCCACCCAGCCTTTGTCTTTCTTAAGCTTGATTGAGTGTTTTACCAGGGTTTTTAAGAAGGAGCCAAGAATCGACGTCTTGCGCTCCAAGCTATTCCTCTGTACTGGTATCTAATGATGAGAAATCCATATCTATTTCAATTTCTCTATCCACTACAGAAGGAAAAAGTGTTGAAACCACAACAGCCCTCATCGATTGCAGAGCCACTGGATCATTCATCAACCTCCACTTTGCCAAAAGAAACAACTACCCTTTGGAAAAACTCCCCAAATCACTACTTGCTGTCAATGCAGATGGATCCAACAATAAAGCAGGAATGATCTGATATAAAACTAAACTATCCCTGTGGATTGATGGGGTAGAAGAAAATTGGACATTCCTAGTACTCCCCACCTGCAAGGAAAACATCATCCTTGGCATGACTTGGCTCCAACAACAAAATCCCCTTATAAACTGGGCCACCGGAGAAGTAACCATTACTGGACAAGAAAAGAGACCTCGAAGGGATAGCAAGGAAGTCATTGACCAGCGATACCTCCTAAGATACCTAGGGTTTCATGAAGACTACAAAACCCATACTAGGTACAACAGAAGATACGAAGCAGAAGATGTAAGGAAAACCACCATATCTATTGCACTGGAAGCACAAAAAGAAAAAGAAGTAAAAGAATTACCCAAGGCATACAAAGAATATCAAGACGTGTTTGAGGAAGGAAATCCCCCCCTCAAGATCCTATGATCACGCTATAAACCTAAAAGACACCTTCACCCCTAAATGAGCCAAGGCATACCCCCTGTCCCTGCCTGAGCAAGAAGCGTGCAAGAAGTTTGTAGAAGAACACCTAGCCAATGGAAAAATACAACCTTCTAAATCCCCCCAGGCAGCACCATTCTTCTTTGTTGCCAAGAAAGATGGAAAGTTGAGACCATGCCAGGACTACAGATACCTGAACGAACATATAGTCAAGAATGCCTACCCTCTCCCGCTGATCTCCGAGTTGGTAGACAAACTCAAAGGATCCACTGTCTTCACCAAACTTGACATAAGGTGGGGATACAACATCCTTATAAAACCAGAGGACAGATGGAAGGCTGCCTTCATCACACCAATGGGACTCTTCGAACTGACTGTTATGTTCTTTGGACTATGTAACTCTCCTGCCACTTTCCAGGCCTTCATGGATGATGCCTTTGGAGATTATATCGCTGAGGGATGGCTCATAGTTTATATGGATGATCTGGCAATACATTCTGCCAATCCTATGGTTCACATGGAACGAACTCTTAAGGTCCTGCAATGACTCAGAGAACTCGGACTTTCAGCCAAGATAGAGAAATGTGAAACACTCAAAAACCCAATAGTCTTGTGACTAGAGGACTCTTGGCTCAGAGGGTAGTGGGATGAGGAAGAACTCAAGGACAAGTAAACTGGGGATCCAGTCTACCACCTGAGGGTTTATATACTACTACTATTGTATGTACATGTTTGTGTAAATACCATAAAGAGATATCATATGATGATAGGCATGAATTACATGATTGGTTGATAGCATGGATCATATCCTATTGGATGATAAGCATATGATGTCACAGATAAGCGATAAGGGTCTAGCCCTCATGCGTAAGCATAGTTGTGTAATGGGAGTCATGTGATATGGAAAGTGAACATACGACAAGTTCGTTTGTCTTGTGATGGGAAGATATTCCCTTAAATAGAAAGTCTAGAGTTCAAATCAAGTTAAGGTAAAAGAATAAAAGCATAAGGAAAAGAGCATTTGTAACACCACCCCCCTTCTATGGTTGAAACACTAGATCAACCGCAATAGAAATGGTGCTTGATTCATAGGGGTTAAATATCCCAAAGTGCTCGTTGAAAGCTGCATGTGCAAGTGCCTTTGGGTTTAACTCATGGAAATGCGCCACTACATTGGCGGCATTTCTTAAATTAGCTGCTGGTTCCCAGGTGCACTTCTCTTCAGAGTATCCCAACCAGTGTACTAAATATTCCTTCCTCCTCCCCTTTTGTCGTGCATCCACGATGTGGTTGACTTCGTACTTGGCTTCTAGCTCGTCTGATATGAAGACTGGCCCCGGGTTAAAGGTTGGTTGGCCATCAAAGCCATACACATATTTTTTGATCCGTGATACGTTAACCACTGGATAAATTTTCATTGTTTTAGGTAGGTGCAGTTCGACCGCATTACTACCAATAAGCTTAATTATCTTAAAGGGGCCCAGGAACTTTTCCGTGAGCTTCCTTGATTGGCGCGTGACATGCAAATTTTCTGTGGAAAGGAGAACTTCATCTCCGATCGCGTATTTCGGGGTATGAGAGCGGTGCTTATCTGCTTGGGTTTTCATGCGCGCTTGCGCCTTTTCTAAAAAGACTCTAGTTTCTTCTAATACTTTAGTTACTTTATTGGTGAGCTCATCAGCAGCCGGTGCTTTTGAGATGCCCAGTTCAATCCCTAAACGGGGTTCATAGGTCCGTGTGACCTCGAATGGTGTTTTCTGGGTAGAAGCCTGCTTCTTTGAATTATAACTAAACTGGGCAATGGGTAACCATTCGGCTCATTGATCTTGCTTTTCATGGCAGAAGATCCGGAGATACTGCTGTAGATCCCGAATCATTCGCTCTGTTTGACCGTCCATTTGTGGGTGAGCGGTGGTGGATAATTTAGGTTTCATACCAAGCCAATCTAGCAGCGAGGTCATGACTTTGGACACAAACTGTGGCCCTTGGTCGGATACAATAGAACGTGGGATCCTGTGGTTGGTCCACACATGTTTTAAATATAGCCATGCCGTGTCTATCTTGTTGCAGGGGATGAATTCCACCTTTTTGCTGAATCAATCAATGACTACTAGAATGGAATCAGAGCCCATAGATAATGGCAGATTCGTCATGAAGTCTGCTGAGATGTGAAGCCAAGGAGTGTTCGGTAGCTCCAAGGGTACGAGCTTGCCCACTGGGGGTTTATTGCCCGTTTTTGTTTGTTGACAAACGTCGCATCTAGCAACGTAGTCTTTTATGTAGGTGGCCAATCCCGGCCATATATAGAATTTGGCTACCAAAGCCAAGGTTTTGTCCATACTGGGGTGTCCTACCACAGGCATGTTGTGACAACTTGTGACTATATCTCTCTGTAGATCTGGTTCATCTGGAACAAAGATCTTCCCATCCTTCCTTAGGAGTGGCTCTGTGAGGTCTTCGTCATAGCCCTATCTATAGAGCTCTTGGATTTCCTTCTCCTTCATGAGAAGTACTTCCCCTTTGATACATTT
>JBBPST010000490.1:0-12075 GCA_038093715.1 Austroboletus cf. mucosus | reverse complement strand
CTGCATCCAAACCTGAATGCACTGCCTCTTGTTTGAGACCCCTACATCCATTGGACTTAGTGTCGCCACAGAGGACACTCTATAGCTATCAGGAAGGACTACACACTACGTGTTCCATCCTAAGTTGCGCATAATAACCAAAAGCATAACACTAACCTTACAGTGGAAATGGATGCCAAGTATGTTAAAGGCATGATCAACAATCCAGACTTACAGCCCAATGCGACCATTAACTGTTGGATTGCGGGTATTCTTCTCTTTCACTTTGAATTGCGCCATATTCCAGCAGACCGACATTCCGGGCCCAATGGTCTTTCTCGTCATCCACCATCTGATCACAATCCTCCAGAAGACAATGACATCGAGGATTGGCTTGACGACTCTCATTCATTTTCGATTACATTGCTAAACGATCGCATCTTCCATTCCCCTGCACCTGCTTCATACACTGGACTTCCAAACTGGTTTTTGACTGGTCTTACATGTCACCCCCTGATCTACTCTTCCTCACCTGCTATACATGCTATATCCCCTTCTACTATAACCATTCCATTGTTAACCTTTTGATCGGTCTTCTCTTTGTCTTCTCCCTCACCAGAACCTATACCGGACTTAAGTCCAGTCTCCCCAACAATACCTCAGTCTCCCAAGGCCGTAGCCAGAGAGGCCCGCATAGCCCTCATTCGGCATTTTCTTGAATCTCGCATTTGCCCCACTGACATTTCAGATGTGGAATTCCAATCCTTCGTCAACTCGGCGACGAAGTTCTTCCTTCTCAATGGTTGTTTGTGGCGTAGAGAACTGCATGGATGCCATCAAATGATTGTCCTGGAGCACCAGCAGTATGGACTGATCAAGGAGGTGCACGATGACCTCAGGCACAAAGGTGTCTTCACAGTCTGTGATGCAACTCCAAATAGAGAGAATAAATGAAGTAGTTGCACAAGACTGGAAAAGCCTTGTCGTGTGGAGGATTGACTCGAGGTTGTGATCAAATGACCAGAACTCTTAAGATGGGGATTCCACCTTAGAGTCTGGGGTTTATATATTCGTCTACTCTATGTGTACATGTTTGGTAATAATACATAAAGGGAAATCATACGATGATAAGAAAGAATTACATGATTGGCTGATAAGCCAGAGCGTATCCTATTGAAAGATAAGAAAGACATGAGGTATGATGTCATAGATAAGAGATAAGGAGTCTAGATTATATGTCATAGCACGTGATGTGTCATGTGACGAGTCTAGGCATAGATCACGTGATGGAGGTCACATGACTTGAGAACGAGAAAATGTCTAAGTTATAAGTGTCAGTGATGAGAACATATTTCCTAATGCATAAGGACAAGAGTTCAAATCAAGTGAAAAGCATACGATAAAAGTAGCGTTCGTAACAGTCTGGACTCGTTTGCTGCTCCGATTCTGGTGGCCTATGTTGGTTGACGATGTCAAATGGTTTGTTCAGACTTGTCACAAATGTCAAATCCATCAGATGAATCGATTCCATATTCCCCCTCTTGTTCCGGTTATTGGTGGCCTATTCCGAAAGGCTCGCCTGGATACCATGCTAATGCCCAAATCGGGTGGATATAGATATATAGTCCAGGCCTGGTGTGCGCTGACGTCATATCCGGAATGGCGCATGCTCCACTTAGAGAATGGTGCTGCTTTGGCATTATTCATCTTCAAGAAGATCCTCTGTCATTAGGGCCCTCTAGCTGAAATTGTCACAGACAATGGGCCAGCCTTTGTTCAGGCACTTGATGTCCTGGCTGACTGGTATAGCATTCAGCATATCCGCATCTCCCCCTATAACTCCCAGGTGAATGGCATTGTTGAACGCTGACATTATGATGTCCGGGAGGCCATCATCAAAACTTCCCAGGGGGGGGAGACTTGCTGGCATCTTGCAGCTCACTCGGTCTTCTGGTCCGAGCGGGTTACCATAGTCCAATCGACTGGTCTTTCACCATACTTTATGGTCCATGGCGTCAAGCCCTGTTACGAACACTATATTTTATCGTATACTTTTCACTTGATTCGAACTCTCAACCTTATGCATTAGGAAATATGTTCTCACCACTGACACTTATGACTTAGACATTTTCCCGCTCTTCAAGTCACGTGACCTACACCACGTGATCTATGCCTGGACTCGTCATGTGCTATGACATATGCTCTAGACCTCTTATCTCTTATCTATGACATCATACCTCATGCCTTTCTTATCTACCAATAGAATATGCTCCGGCTTATCAGCCAATCATGTAATTCTTTCTTATCATCGTACGATTCCCCTTTATGTAGTCATACCAAACATGTACATATAGAGTAGATGAATATATAAACCCCAAGCTCTAAGGTGGAATCCCCATCTTAAGAGACTTGGTCATTTGGATCAAACCTTGAGTCCAATCCTTCTATAACAAGCTTTTCCAGTTTGCAAAGACTACTTCTTTATTTTATTATATTTGGAGTCATATCAAGCCCCTCTTTCCATTCGACCTCGCCGAAGCTACTTTCCTTGTCCCTGCCCCAGAGACTGATCCTTTATCTCCGGCTGGACTTATTGCTTGGAGAGCCTGCCAGCTCCAAAAGTGTCGGGATGATCTGGACTCCATATGAGACTGAGTCCAGAAAGCCTGATTCAATTTCATCAAACACTTCGAGGCTGCCTTCAAGAATTGAATCAAGGACTTCGATTTCCAGCCTGGCAGCTGAAGCAACTCAAAAACCCTATAGCCTTGTGAGGACTAGAGGACTCTTGGCTCAGAGAGTAGTGTGATGAGGGGAAGTCTCGAGGACAAGTAAACTGGGAATCCAGTCTACTGCCTGAGGGTTTATATACTACCTACTCTGTATGTACATGTTTGTGTAAATACCATAAAGAGATATCATATGATGATAGGCATGAATTACAGAATTGGACGATAGCATGGATCATATCCTATTGGATGATAAGCATATGATGTCATAGATACGAGATAAGGGTCTAGTCCTCGTGTGTAAGCATAATTGTGTAAATGGAGTCATGTGAGAAGTCACGTGACAAGGGTCACGTGATATGGAAAGTGAACATACGACAAGTCCATTCGTCTTGTGGTGGGAAGGTATTCCCTTAAGTAGGAAGTCTAGAGTTCGAATCATGTTAAGGTAAAAGAATAAAGCATAGGAAAAGAGCATTTGTAACAGCAGCCTCATATTAGTCCGGAATATGTGCATCAAAAAGGAGCTTAACTGGAAAACGAAGCCTAGGTATCTCAGACCTATGGTGATCCTTCGCCAGACTACTGGAGGTTTGTATATCTTAGTGGAATTGGATGGGGCAGTATCTCGTCTCCGCTATGCAGCCTTTCGCCTCGTCCCATATTACCCAAGGCTTCACTTGGCAGTTACACCCACCAACATTATGGACTTAGATGATGAAGACCTGGATAGGTTGGTGGGAGAGGAATTAGATGAACAGATGGATGAGGAGTCCTCGGACTATAGTCTGGAGGGCTAGACCAGAGCAATATACCATATACCCATTTTATCTTGGAATTAGACCAGAGATCCTTTTCTCTCTTATATGCAATCAAAGACCAAAACTAAAATATACACACAGACATTTCAATAAAACGGTCAATATATCCTATCTCTCTCTCTTTTTCTCTTTCTCATGTCCCCCACATATAAAATCACCTATATATATCATTTCAGACTTCGAACGCACAAGGGACAGCACACCTTCACTCACATACTGAAAACACAGATAGACCAAAACTACCACCAGATGAATCAGATCCTGGTAGGGGTAGACAAAGAAAGTAGCCTGAAGAAGAAAAGTCGAGCGGAATCTTGCAAGACCGATTCGGACCCATGAAGACCAGTCCGAACTTATAAGTCCAGAATACAGATTTCAGTTTAATCTATTTCTTATTTCATTTTTCCTTTATATCGTTAACAATTTGCTTTTCTCTCTTATTGATTTACTCTTTTCTGAACAGACATTTTTATTTACACTACTGGACTACCAAACATTGGACTACCGGACTTATGCCCCCATTTCCTCCAACTTGGCAACCAGGTCCTCCATCTCCTCCATCACCTGCATGTGCTCAACCTCAAGTGCCTTGAGGTTAGCCCATACCTTGTACAGACGGGAATGGGCCTCATGGAGGTGGAGGGCCAAAGACCGCTCCGCCGGGGCCCTCTTGGTCCACTTTGGTGCTCTCGCCCTCTCCTTCCCCTTGCCCTTACCCTTCACCGGGGTCTCCTCTGGCTCTTTATCAGCACCTTCGGACTCCAATTCCATCATGGCGGCGGCAACCTTGCTTGCCCCGGCTTTCACAGATGTGTGGGTCGATCTCGCTGTTTTGCCCCATGATTAGCCCGGACTTGCAAAATGAGATCCACTTACTCCTGATCTCCACCAATATGGTGCCCTGTTTGCAGGGCGCGCTCTGACCTTGAGCCCAGAAGCACTTCAGGCGCATCCTCTGGCACCTGGTGTAGGCTACCCCTGTGCCGCTTACACACAGGGGGACGTTCTTTGCTCCCTGGCAGTTGGAGCAGGGTGCCCGGTTGATCAAGCCACGGGTGAGGTGCTTTGGGAGCACCTGTTCTTCCACCTCGGATCCTCCAAGGTCTGAGTTTTCTTGGGCATGCTAAGGAATGGTAAATGGGCTGAATGAAGACCGGAAATGGACTTACCTTTTGGCCAGAAGAGGCCACGGATGGCGTGCTCATCGATGGGGTGTGTGTCTCTGATCCTCTGAGTCCGACCTCCCCGACCTCCACCTCCATTCCGGCATCTTCTTCGGCCGCCTTCTTCTCCTCCCCCCTTTTCTTCTCTTTGGCCTCCTTGAACCGATCCACCCACTCTGCACTCGCTATCTCCCCTTCCACAAATGCCTGCACAGCTTCTTCATCCAGCTCGACGTCCAGACCAAGCTGGTCCACTTCTGCCCGACCAGACTTCCATGCCGCCTGCAAACATGAGGTGATAAGGTTGGAGAATTGGACGGGACTTACCAATGCCTCCTTGAAGGTCCTCATCCATATCTTTATGTCCTCCTCCAGCTCCTCCTTGTCATTTGGGACAGTCTTGACAATGTCCAAGATGTGGCCGGTGGCTTCCCGGAACTTCTTGTGGATCGCCTGGCGATGGACTGCACCAGCATCGGAAAGGCCTCGGTATTGGTCGATCTTGGATTGCATCGATTTTTGGGACATGTTGAGGGGATGGATGGATGTAGATGAAGACCGGGGGAGCACACTTTGCCCAAGTCCGATGATTGTTGATGTCTTTCTCACACTCATGTGACCTGACTGGGGACAGTCAGTATTCAAGTCCCTAGGAGATGTGGAGACCAGTGTGCTGCTACATGTATATCCCCTTTTTATCACCCCTTTTACTTAATCTTTTTTTTTCTTTTATTGACTCTTTACTTATCATTTTGAAAGTTACTGTTTGCTAGTGAAGACCACAATTACACTGGTCTTATCCCAGTCTTGCACTGGACTTGCACCAGACTTGTTCCAGACTCATCTCGGACTTACTTATGAAGACCAGGTGGTCTATTATATCCACTTACATTGGTCACTTTCTTTCTTTCTTTTTTTGTTATTTCCAATGGTTCCTTGATTGGTCAGGTACATAGAGTCCGGGCATACTTGGACTATATATATTTTGTACTTCTCATATGGAAATGTCAGCTACCGTTTGGCTCACACCATCACTGTCTGGGACTGTCTCCCTTCACTGTTTTACCGTCTACAAAACTGTACCACCAGTCTCTACTGCTACTCATGACCTCACGCATTATACCAACATCTCTGGACTTCCGGACTACCGACGCTCAGAACTCCGGACTTCTGAATAGTCCATTGGTGCATCTCCAACTTTGGCCTGGTCTCATTCCCTTGAACATAGAGTCCCTCTGGGGCAAATCTAATCGCTCCCCACACAAACCCGGACACTATAGGGTGGTCAGGACTATCAGGATACCTGGTACCAAGTCCACTCACCCATCTTTCTGTCTTTAAAACGCAGTGTGCAGTCCTTCCTGATAGCTATAGAGTGTCCTCTGTGATGACACTAGGTCCAATAGATGTGGGGGTCTCACTCAGACAAGAGGCAGCACATTCAGGTCTGAATTGCAGGCACTACATGAATTGCATAGATCTAGCTAGGAAATATTATACATGGCACTGGGAATATATATACCAGCTACTAAGGCTGTTGTCATAGGAATACTCACCCCAAAAGAGAGATAGGCTGTGGAGGACAGTGTCCATCAAGAAGGCTATAGCTGCACAGATCTAGCTGCGCAATAATGATTAGAAAAGCAATGAAATAAAGGTAGTTCTACTGTGCTGTGATGATCAGGAAAGCTATGAAGGGAATGATTATCAAATGATATCAGAATAATGTGGAGAAAGAATAGATGGAATTGTCCTCAAAGGAAGCAAAGATCATATCAGAATAGGAAAGGTAATCAGAGGAGTGCAAGGATGTGGAAATTGTAACAGATAAAGCATCTGCTGGTCCCATTTGTGTTCCAGGTACATGGGTGAAAGTGAGATCAAAATTCTGTAAAAACATCTGCCATCGTGCATGTCTTCTGCTCAGCTTTCTAGGAGTGCGGAAGTGGGTGAGATTTTTGTGGTCTGTGAGGATTTCTACTGGATGTATTGCACCTAAAAGATAATGTCTTCAATTTTCTAGGGCAAAGACTACTGCCAATAGTTTCCTGTCATAGATGTCATAGTTTCATTCCATTTCAGAAAGGATGAAGGACCTGTAGAAGCATGGGTGGAGATCTCCATTTGTATCTTTTTGCATTAATATCCCTCCTGTGGCAGTAAGAGAGGTGTCTGTCATCACAAAGTACTGCTTTGTGGGGTCTGGGAGTTTGAGCACTGATCGGATAGAGAATGAAACACTTGCATGCTTATAATAAGACAAAGGTTCAGTGGATCTTTGACTTAGTGAAGGAGATGTGGATAAGGGGAAGACTCAAGACAACTAAACTGGGGATTAACCCAGCATTGTCCTGACTTATATAGTGCATGGGTTTGTATGTACATGTTTGTCCTTAAATACTAATTGGAACATTGTACCATAATAAGGAGAAATACATGATTGGATGATAACTGAATCATATATAAGCATATAATGTCATAGATAAAAGATGAGGGCCTAGCCCTTGTGAGTAAGCATAATTGTGTAAAGGAAGTCATGTGAGAAGTCATGTGACAAGGGTCATGTGATATGGAAAGTGAGCATATGATAAGTCCAATCTCTTTGGTGTGGGAGAGTGTTACAATTTCCACTTCTTTGCACTCCTTGGACTATGCTTCCTATTCTGATATGATCTTTGCCTCCTTTGAGGGCGACTCTATATATTCTTTCTCTGCCTCATTTTGATATCTTTTGATGATCACTTCCTTCATAGCTTTCCTAATCATCAATGCGCAGTAGAACTGCCCTTGTTTCATTGCCTTTTGATTATCATTACACAGCTAGATCTGTGTGGCTATAGCATTCTTGATGGACACTATCCTCCACAGCCTATCTCTCTTTTGGGGCAAGTATTCCAATGACCACAGCCTTTGTAGTCAGTATATATATCCCCTGTGCCATGTACAGTATTCTCCAGCTAGATCTATGCAATTCACATAGTGCCTGCAATCCAGACCTGAGTGCATTGCTTCTTGTCTGAGACCCCCACATCTACTGGACCTAGTGTCGCCACAGAGGACACTCTATAGCTATCAGGAAGGACTGCACACTACGTGTTCCATCCTAAGTTGCACAATAACCAAAAGTGTAACAAAAGATCTAGCTCTTCATTATCCCTACCCCTGTGTAGAAGGATTGCCCACCCTGGACCTATCCTTCCTTGTCTACATCCAACAACAAATCCTCAAAGAACTCCACATCACCAAGAAACAAGCAGCTTTCCTTAGAAGAAACAACATTTTACCTGCCCATCGACTAGAACACCAATTCTTTTGCAAACTTGGAGGGTGCCCTTGGCATTACTCCTTTTGACTTGTTGCCCAACATTTCCGGATGATTTGGAGTACCCCTATCTGATGAAGATGAGGCCTACTATAGAGAACAAGAGAGACTACAAAGGGTATCCGAAACTCTATCCCAGAACAAAAGAAGCAGAGCACCTGAAAGTTGGGACACCACCTCTTCCCCTTGCTTTGGAAGGAGATGACCTTCTTTATCTCAGAACCCACCCGTATCAACTGTACCCTCTTAACAAGAGCCAAGCGAAGCACTCCCACAAGGAGAACCTATAGAAGTGTACCATGAACCAGAAGAGACTACTGATGAAATAAGTAGTTCCAGAGACACAGAATGAAGAGCTGGTCTCCCAAAACCCTTCAATGGGAAAGCAGAGACAGCAGAATATTGGATTTATGCTATGGACACATTTCAAGATGAACCCCACCTTATACAATGATGAACAAAAGATCCTAACCACCCTGAATAGGATGACAGAAGGTTGGGGCAGGCAGCATGCGGAAACAGAACTAAGGGACATCCATAATGGGGTTGTCAAAGCAGAGAATTGGAAGGAATTCATCAAACAATTCCAACAAGCCTTTTCTCACAAGGAAACTGCTGCAAATGCAAGGAGCAAACTACACTCCCTAAGAATGAAAGAGATGGGGCTTGATGCTATAAACTGCTACAATATGGACTTCTGACTCCTCATGAGCAAGGCCAAACTCTCGGATCAACCATTCCTCATCAAATACTATATGAGGGGACTGGCCGACCATTTGGTCCACAAAATTATTGGAGAAGAGAAGGAACCAGAAACTGTAGATGAATGAATGGAGAAAGCTACAAGGCACTCCAGGCAGGATGACAGAATAAAAAGCATCAAGCAAGGAAGATTCTCTCAAAGAGACCCAGAAGCAATGGATGTTGATAGCATCCACACTAGGAACAGAAAGGAATGCTGGGACAAAAAAGCAAAGTGTTACAATTTCCACCTCTTTACACTCCTTGGACTATGCTTCCTATTCTGATATGATCTTTGCCTCCTTTGAGGATGATTCCATTTACTCTTTCACTGCCTCATTCTGATATCATTTGATGATCATTCCCTCATAGCTTTCCTGACCATCAAAATGCACAGTAGAATTGCCTTTGTTACATTGCCTCGTTGATTATCTTTGCGCAGCTAGATCTGTGCAGTATCGCCTTCCTGATGGACACTGCTCTCCACAGCCTATCTCTCTCTTGGGGCGAGTATTCCTATGACCACAGCCTTAGTACTTCATATATATATATCCCAGTGCCATGTACAATATTCCTTAGCTAGATCTACGCAATTCACGTAGTGCCTGCATTCAAACCTGAGTGCACTGCCTCTTGTTTGAGACCCCTATATTCCATTGGACTTAGTGTCACCACAGAGGACACTCTATAGTTATCAGGAAGGACTACACACTACGTGTTCTGTCCTAAGTTGCGCATAATAATCAAAAGCGTAACACAAAGCAGATCAGGGAAAGAAGATGCTTTATATGTGACAAAGTTGGATGCTTTACAAAGAAGCATTCAAGAGAAGGAAGAAACCCACTTCCAAGAGAACAAGGCAACCCAGCCAAAGCAAGAACTCTTGAGGTTGAACAGAAAGATGAAATGTCAGAATATGTGCAACAGCTGGAAGCTCAAAACATACCCAAAGATGAAGTATTGAGAATCCTCAAACAATGCTTCAAAGATGACAAAGGAGAAACCATCGCAAGGGTGGAAACCAAAGATGTTTCTTACCAGGGTTTTTAAAAAGGAGCCAAGAATCGATGTCTTGCGCTCTGAGCTATTTCTCTATACTGGTATCTAATAATGAGAAATCTATATCTATTTCAGTTTCTCTGTCCACTACTGAAGGAAAAAGTGTTGAAACCACCACTGCCCTCATAGATTGTGGAGCCATTGGATCATTTATCAACATCCAATTTGCCAAAAGAAACAACTACCCCTTGGAAAAACTCCCCAAACCTCTCCTTGCTGTCAATGTGGATGGATCAAACAATAAAGCGGGAATGATCCAATACAAAACAAAGCTATCCTTATGGATTGATGGGGTAGAAGAGAATTGGACCTTTCTGGTACTCTCCACTTATATAAAAAACATCATTTTAGGAATAACCTGGCTCCGACAACAAAATCCCCTCATCAATTGGGCCACTGGAGAAGTGACTATTACAGGACAAGAAAAAAGACCTTGAAGAGACAGTAAAGATGAAACACTTGTGTGCTTAAGAGAAATCAAAGGCTGGGTGGACCTTCAACTTTAGAGGAGGTGTGAAGTGAGGGAAACTTCAAGACAACTAAACTGGGGATTAACCCAGCATCGTCCTGACTTATATAGTGCATGGGTATGTATATACATGTTTGTCCTTAAATACTAAACAGGACATCGTACCATGATAAGAGGAAATACATGATTGGTTGATAACCAGATCATACTCTATTGGAGGATAAGCATATGATGTCATAGATAAAAGATAAGGGTCTAGCCCTTGCACATAAGCATAATTGCATAAAGCAGGTCATGTGAGAAGTCACATGACAAGGGTCACGTGATATGGAAAGAGAGCATACATTTAAGTCCAGTCTCCTTGGTGTGGGAGAGTGTTTCCATATATAGGAAGTCTAGTGTTCGAATCAAGCATGGGTGAAATAATAAAAGAGTGAAAATGAGCGTTCGTAACAAAAGAGGCTGTCGATCAACAATACCTCTTATGATATCTAGGGTTCCATGAAGATTACAAAACCCATACAAGGTACATATAACTGAAGGTACCAAGCAGAAGAAATTAGGAGAACTACCATATCAACAGTATTGGAAGCACAGAAAGAAAAAGAAGTCAGAAAACTATCCAAAGCTACCAAGACATGGTTGAAGAAGGAAAGATGGACCAACTTCCCTCCTCCAGATCTTATGACCATGCAATAAACTTGAAAGACACCTTCACACCGAAGTGAGCCAAGACATATCCACTATTCCTGCCTGAGCAAGAGGCATGTAAGAAGTTTGTAGAGGAACATCTAGCCAATGGAAAAATACAACCATCAAAGTCCCCCCAAGCAGCACTATTTTTCTCTGTTGCGGAAGTTGAGACCCTGCCAGGACTATCGCTACCTGAATGAACATACTGTCAAAAATGCCTACCCTCTCCCCCTGATCTTGGAACTAGTGGACAAACTCAAAGGATCCACCATCTTCACCAAGCATGACATATGATTGTTACAATTTCCACCTCCTTGCATTCCTCAGACTACACTTCCTATTCTGATATGATCTTTGCCTCCTTCGAGGACGATTCCATTTACTCTTTCTCTGCCTCATTCTAAAATATCTTTGATGATCATTTCCTCATAGCTTTCCTGATCATCAAATGCGCAGTAGAACTGCCTTTGTTACATTACCTTTCTGATTATCACTGCGCAGCTAGATCTGTGCAGCCATAGCTTTCCTGATGAACACTGTCCTCCACAGCCTATCTCTCTTTCGGGGCGAGTATTCCTATGACCACAGCCTCAAGTAGTTAGTATATATACTCTCAGTGTCATGTACTACATTCCCCAGCTAGATCTACACAATTCACGTAGTGCCTGCATCCAAACCTGAGTGCGCTGCCTCTTGTTTGAGACCCCTACTTTCCATTGGACTTAGTGTCACCACAGAGGACACTCTATAGCAATTAGGAAGGACTGCACACTACGTGTTCTGTCCTAAGTTACGCATAATAATCAAAAGCATAACAAAAGATCTAGCTCTTCTAATTATCCCTACCCCTGTGTAGAAGGATCGCCCACCCTGGAACTATCCTCCCTCATCTACGTCCAGCAACAGATCCTCAAGGAACTCCACATCACTAAGGAACAAGCAGCCTTCCTCAAGAGGAATGACATTCTACCGGCCCATCGACTAGAACATCAATTCTTCTGCAAACTCGGAGGGTGCCCTTGGCATTACTCCTACTAGCTTGTTGCCCAACATTTCCGGACGATTTGGAGTCCCCCTATCTGACGAAGACGAGGCCTAC
>JBBPST010000489.1:0-12094 GCA_038093715.1 Austroboletus cf. mucosus | reverse complement strand
ATAGAAAGCATTTGATATGCTAAAAAAGAAGTTTACAACCGCCCCAGTCATGGCATTCCCTGACATTGATTGTCAATTCTGTCTAGAATGTGATGTCTCTAACTATGCAACAGGTGCAGTTCTATCTATCCAAAAGGAGGAAAAGTGGCATTCCATCACTTATTACTTACACTCCATGAACGACCAAGAATGGAACTACCCTGTTGCAGATAAAGAACTTCTGTCAGCTATCCAAGCTCTTGAAACATGGAGACACTATTTAGAAGGTTCTCAGTTTCAATTCGAAATATGGAACAACCATCAGAACCTACAATGGTTCATGGTGAGACAGGATTTCAACCAACAACAGGCATGCTGGGTGCAATATCTATCTAGGTTCAACTATGTGTGGTGCCATAAGGCAGGTGCTACCATGGGAAAAGCTGACACTCTCTCCTGCAGAGAAGATCATGCAAAGGGAATAGAAGATGATAACAAGCAAGTCTTAGTTATCCCACCAGAGCAGATTAGATCTACCATTCTGATCCAAGATGAAGGCAATAAGTTATTAGAATGGATAAAAAAGACTGTACTCCTGATGAAAGAATCAGAAGTCCAGAAGCTCTATAAACAGGGCCATGATAAAGATCTCACAGATCCTATCCTGAGAAAAAATGGCAAGATCTATGTCCCACCAGATATAAATCTCCACCAAGATGTGGTAACGAACTGCCATGACACCCCATTGGCCAGACATTCTGGTCAAGAAAAGACGATAGGCCTTCTGAGAAGGTTATATGACTGGCCAGGAATGGCTAGTTATGTAAAAGACTACATCGCTAGATGTAATGCATGAAGATGGGCAACAAGCCACCAGCCTGCAAGCTCAAATCCTTGGAGCTAAGCACAGCACCATGGGTAAATGTATCCACAGATTTCTTCACAGATCTGCCCCCTGTTACACTTGGCCTGGGTAAGTTCAAGAGTAGCCACAAAAGGTGGTCGAGGGTTCAAGGGAGCTACGGATCTGTGAGAACTCTCATAGGTTCGAAGGGGGGACATGGTTCCATATGGACACTTGACGTCATTCAAGGGCAAGTCAGGAATCCCGGAGGGACTCTCACTGACAGTCAAGGGAGCAGCAGGAGACGCCTGTTGGTTCAAGGGAGATCAAGGGAGCACCCACTCAACACTAGGATGAGGACTGAGGGACCAAGGACAATCGATGTAGGAGGTAGATTGCGGAGGTCAAAGTTAAAGAATACATCAAGGGTATCTAGGGTTTATATAGAGGGAAACCAAGTTAAGGGTAGGTCAGAATGGAGAAGATATGTCAGCAATGGAATGCGATGGAATCGCAAAGAAGCAGACATGTTATGGATGGTAAGTAAGCATGCATGAGTAATGCATGAGTAAGAAAAAGGAGATGTGTCAGCGTCTTGGTAATACAACTGTATGTGAGTCATACTAAATATGTAAGCGAAGATGACAAAGCAGGAAGGTGGGAAGAAATGAAATAGGGGTCCGTTAAGTTGTAACATTACCTCCGTTGTATAATTGAATTCTCGATGAAAATCAAGGTGAGCCACATGGGAAACCAGTGATGTTACCCCAGCCAGTGCCATCGATAATCGAGTCATCGTAGTCATAATCCTCTACCGGAGGAGGGGTGGGTACCTGGGGATGAGAACAACAGTAAACTGTACCACAAGGTTGGATGGGGACGGGACGGGAGCCAGAACTTGAGGACCTAGAGGAGCAAGAGGACCTATGAGAGATGGGAGACGATGGGGAAGGAGAAACAAGAGGTGCAGGGGAGCGACGACGGGAGGGGCAAGTTCCCTGAGTATGCCCTGGGGCTGGGCAGTGGCAGTACAGACATTCGTATGTGGTGCAATGGACTCGTGTATGTCCGAGTCGTCTACAGACAAAGCAAGATTCATGGTAGCAGGGATGGTTGGACATGAAAGTAGTGGAACCATTGTTGCCAGTCCAGTAGTTTTTGGTGCGCTCCAACACAGTGACTTCCTCAAGAGTGAGAGGGGATGAGGAAGCGGAGGGAGTGGTTGCCGTAGATGTAGTTGGGAAGGGGAGGTTTAATTCTCGCATGTATCACGAGACATCGTCAAGAAAGTCAGTCATCTCTAGCTGGTGCATGAGTTGCACCAGGTCTTCCTCCATAGATCATTGGAGGTTGTGGAGGAGGAGGTTTTTCAAGGCTTCGCTGGCATAGGGGGGAGAGTTCTGGGCGATAAGGCCCAAGTGGGAGTTGGTGAGGAAGATTCGGTAGAGGAGGAGGAACAGAGAGTTCATGTTGGTGTGGGCATCAATGGTAGCGGCATGGTGACAGTTTCGGAGAGTGTGGATCGTGTCGAGGACTAGACTGTCGGGGAGGAGTTCTGGTCGAAGGGGAAGAGCAAGAGGGGGAATAGGAATGGATGAGATGGGATGAGCAGAAAGTCTTTGTGTGAGGGGGATGGTGGCGATGGATGTGGGGGGAACCAGGGGAACATAGGTTGAGGGGGAGAGATATTCCTTATTGTTGGCTGTGGTGTACCAGCCAGTTTCGACAATGTCAGAGGAGGTGTCCTCGACGAGGGGGGTGCGAGTTTGAGCGGGAGAAGAGGTGGGGCCGATGGACATGTTGGAGAGGAATATGTGATTGATCTGAGGGAACGCGGAAGGGTGACGTTGTTTATAGTCCTTGAGTGTGGACTTTGAATGGGATAAGTTTTTTTCGGGTTCCCAGGAGTCTTCTTCTGCTGTATATCCTTTCCATCGGATCAGGAAGGAACAGGAGGATGGAGGTCCGCGATGTTGTAATATCTTCTCGATCTTGTATTCCTCTTCTCCATTGATAAGGTCAGGTGGAGGAGAAGGAAAGTTCAGGCCGTGTACGGGGTTTTCGCAATAGGGAGATAAGAGAAAAGCATGGAAGACCAGGTGGATTTTCCAGGTGTGTGGGAGTCGGAGTTCGTAGGTGATAGGGGATGAGACCTTTGTGATAAGGAAAGGTCCTTCTCTTTTCGAAGCAAACTTGGGGTCGGCAACCCGTTGTTTCAAGTTTCGGGCTTCTAGCCAAACTTTGTCTTCTTTGATGAAAGGGGTGACGGAACGACAAGTTCAAGATGCCATGACTTGTTGTGCAAGTTCATGGGAGGCTAGTGCTTCATTTTGTGTGGCAGTGAGGGTTTTTAGGCATGTTTCTAAGGCAGTGATGTTGGAATCGGGTATGATTGGAGGAAGAGCATGGGGTTCATATCCCATCATGAGATAGAATGGGGTTTGTCTAGTGACAGAGTGGGTTCAGTGGTTATGGGCGAATTCAGTGTGGGGAATGAGGTCAGACCAAGACGTAGGGTTACTTCCACAGAAGATGCAGAGATAGGTTTCTACTTCCTGATTTACTTGTTTGGTTTCCCCATCAGTCTGTGGGTGGTAGGTGGTGGAGAGGGTGAGGGAGTATCTGAGAGCTTTTCCAAGTTCTTTGGAAAAGGAAGAAGCAAACTGGGGACCACGGTCGGAGATAATTTTATCGTAAAGTCCAAATCTGAGGTAGACTTTGTGGAAAAAAAGTGTGGCGACTCCTTCAGCGGTGATGGTTTTCTTAGTGGGGCAAAGAATTACCCCCTTCATAAGTCCATGGTTGACCACAACCAAGAGAGTATCAAAGCCCGAGGAGGGGGGGAGGTCAGTGATTAGATTGCAAGAGATCTGTTGGAAGGGTCAGGTGCAGGTGGATTTGATGGGAGTGAGGGAGGATACCGTAGGGTGTGTGTTGGCCTTGTTTTGTTGACAAGAGGCATATCCTTCAACATATTTGCGTATGTATTGCACTAGACCAGGCCACCAAAATTCAGCAGCAATGAGTTGGCGGGTCTTGAGGTAGCCAGGATGACCGGCGGTAGAGTGGTTGTGGCAGCGTTGGAGGATGGAGCGTTGAAGGGTGTCATCAGCAGGAACATAGACACGTCCTTGGTAAGTGAGGACACCAGCAGTGAATTGCCAGTCAGAGAGTCGGGAGCGGAATACAGGGGGAATCATTCCATCAAAGGATTGGAGTATTTTGGTGACAATAGTGTCATCCTTGGAGTGGGAAGCGATGAGGTCGTGGAGGGTGAGGTCGATGGAACGAATAAAAAAGGAGGAAGGAAGAAGTACAACTCCGTCGTTATCCCCTTCTGGGGGAACAAGGTCAGGGTGGCGAGAAAGGGCGTCGGGGCCTGCAAGATTCTTTCCAGGTACATGTACCATGGTGAGATCAAAGTTGGCGAGGTCAAGGAGCCAACGAGCTTGTCGGCAGTTCAAGGTCTGAGCTGACCAGAAGTAGGTCAGGTTTGTTACAAATGCTCTTTTCCTATGCTTTTATTTTTTTACTTTAAACTTGATTCGAACTCCAGACTTTCTATTTAAGGGAATACCTTCCCACCACAAGACGAATGGACTTGTCGTATGTTCACTTTCCATATCACGTGACCCTTGTCACGTGACTTCTCACATGACTCTCTTTACATAATTATGCTTACACACAAGGGCTAGACCCTTATCTCTTATCTATGACATCATGCACTTATCATCCAATAGGATATGATCCATGCTATCGTCCAATCCTGTAATTCATGCCTATCATCGTACGATATCTCTTTATGGTATTTACACAAACATGTACATATAGTATAGGTAGTATATAAACCCTCAGGACGCTAGACTGGATCCCCAGTTTAGTTGTCCTCGAGTTTTTCCCCTCATCCCACTACCCTCTGAGCCAAGAGTCCTCTAGTTGCAAGGCTATTGGGTTTTTGAGTGTTTCAAGGTTCTTATGATCAGTGAAGACCTGGATTGGGTGGGAGGCACCATGGAGATAGTGTCTCCAGGCTTTCAGGGCTTGGATGATTGCGAGGAGTTCACGATCATAGATATCGTAGTTCCATTCTGTGGGGGAGAGGGAACTGGAGAGGTAAGAACATGGGTGCCAATCGCCATTGGTGTCGGTTTGAAGGAGGATCACTCCAGTGGCGAACTTAAAGGCATCAGTGGCAATGGCAAATGGGGCAGAGAGGTTAGGGAGACGGAGGACGGGTTTCAAAAGGAAGAGTGATTTCAGGTTGTCAAACAACATTTGACAGGAGTCACTCCATTGCCAGGGGGAGGTTTTCTTTGTGAGGTCTATGAGGGGTCAGGCGATACGGGAGTAATCAGGGATGAAGCATCGATAGAAATTTGTGAATCCAAGGAAAGATTGAACATCTCTGAGTTTCTGGGGGGTAGGCCAGGATGCGATGCCGTCGAGCTTGACAGGATCCATAGCAAGCTGACCTGGTTTAACAATCATGCCCAGATATTCGACTTCGGGTGATGCAAATTTGCATTTTTCGAGTTTGAGATGAAGGTCAAGTTCCTTCATACGTTGGAGGACGCGCTTCGTCCGTTCAGTGTGTGTCTTCTTGTCGGGGGAGAAGATGAGGAGGTCGTCCATGTAAATGACGAGCCAGCCTTTGGCAATCATATCGCGGAAGGAATCGTTCATAAACCGCTGGAAGGTGGCAGGAGAGTTGGTGAGACCGAAGAACATAACGGTCGGTTCGAAGAGGCCCTTGTGGATGATGAAGGCTGCCTTCCATTGGTGGCCATCCTTGATACGTACATTGTTGTATCCCCATCGGACATCAAATTTGGTGAAGAGTTTGGCGTCCTTGAGTTTGTCGATGAGGTCAGAGACGAGGGGGAGGGGGTACGCGTCATGGACAGTATGTTCATTGACATAGCGATAGTCCTGGCATGGACGGAGGCCGCCATCCTTCTTTTTGACAAAGAAGAAAGGGGAGGCTTGGGGGGAGTTTGAGGGATGAATCTTTCCGCTTTTGAGATTCTCATCAAGGAATGCCTGTTACAAACGCTCTTTTCCTATGCTTTTATTCTTTTACTTTAACTTGATTCAAACTCTAGACTTTCTATATAAGGGAATACCTTCCCACTACAAGACGAATAGACTTGTTGTATGTCCAACTTTCCATATCACGTGACCCTTGTCATGTGACTTCTCACATGACTCCGTTTACACAATTATGCCTACACACGAGGGCTAGACCCTTATCTCTTATCTATGACATCATATGCTTATCATCCAATAGGATATGATCCATGCTATCGTCCAATCATGTAATTCATGCCTATCATCGTACAATATCTCTTTATGGTATTTACACAAACATGTACATACAGTATAGGTAGTATATAAACCCTCAGGTGATAGACTGGATCCCCAGTTTACTTGTCCTCGAGTTTTCCCCTCACACTTTCCTCTGAGCCAAGAGTCCTCTAGTCCTCACCAGGCTATAGGGTTTTTGAGTGTTTCAATGCCTCAGTAGCGGTTCTCTCATCCGGGGAGAGGGGGTAGATCTTTCCAACTTTCGGGGAGAACAAGTCATCCAGATTGATTTCGTGATCATAAGGTCAAGAGGGGGGTACGTGTTCGGTGGCTTCTTTAGAGAAGACCGAAGTGTAGTTAGAGTATTCTGGAGGTAGAATAGTCTTTGGTTTAGCAAGTTCGCCTCTTTAGTCAGTATATATATTCCTAGTGTCATGTACAATACTCCTCAGCTAGATCTACGCAATTCACGTAGTGCCTGCATCCAAACCTAAGTGCACTGCCTCTTGTTTGAGACCCCTACATCTATTGGACTTAGTGTCGCCACAGAGGACACTCTATAGCTATCAGGAAGGACTACACACTACATGTTCCATCCTAAGTTACGTGCAATAATCAAAAGCATAACAACAGTATGAATGACACCGAACACAACTACCCCGTAGCTGACAAGGAAATGCTATTGGTGATACAAGCGCTGGAAACCTGGTGTCATTATTTAGAAGGTGCAAGGCACCAATACAAGATCTGGAATGACCACCAGAATCTGCAATTGTTTATGGTCAGACAGAATCTGAACTGGAGACAAGCGCACTGGGTGCAATATCTATCTAGATTCAACCATGTCTGGTGTCACAAAGCAGGTGCCACCATGGGAAAAGCAGATGCTCTCTCTAGAAGAGAAGATCACATGGAAGGGATCAAAACCGATAACAAGCAGGTTCTCGTTATTCCGCCGGAGCAAATCAGAACTACCATTTTGGTTCAAGATGAAGGCGATAAATTATTAAAGCGCATTAAGGGAGAAGTACTTCTCATGAAGGAGAAGGAAATCCAAGAGCTCTACAAACAGGGCTATGACAAGAATCTCATGGAGCCAATCCTAAGAAAGGATGGGAAGATCTTTGTTCCAGATGAACCAGATCTACGGAGAGATATAGTCACAAGTTGTCATAACATGCCCACAGTAGGACACCCCAGCATGGACAAAACCTTGGCTTTGGTAGCCAAATTCTACATATGGCCAGGAATGGCCACCTACATAAAAGACTATGTTGCTAAATGCGATATTTGTCAACGAACAAAAACGGGCAATAAACCCCCAGCGGGCAAGCTCGTACTCCTGGAGCTACCGAATGCTCCATGGCTTGATGTCTCGGCAGACTTCATGACGGATCTGCCATTATCTATAGGCTCTGATTCCATTCTAGTAGTTGTCGACCGATTCAGCAAAGAAGTGGAATTCATCCCCTGCAACAAGACAGTCACTGCCCTAGATACAGCATGGCTATATTTAAAACATGTGTGGACCAACCACGGGATCCCATGTTCTATTGTATCTGACCGAGGACCGTAGTTCATGTCCAAAGTCATGACCTCGCTGCTAGATTGGCTTGGTATCAAACCTAAGTTATCCACTGCCGCTCATCCACAAATGGACGGCCAAACAGAATAAATGATCCGAGATCTACAGCAGTATCTCCAGATCTTCTGCCACGAAAAACAAGATCAATGAGCTGAATGGTTACCTATTGCCCAGTTTAGCTATAACTCAAAGAAGCAGGCTTCTACCCAAAAAACACCATTCAAGGTCACACGAACCTACGAACCCCATTTAGGGATAGAACCGGGCACCTCAAAGGCACCGGCTGCCGATAAGCTCGCCAATAAAGTAACTAAAATATTAGAAGAGACTAGATCCTCTTTAGAAAAAGTGCAATCGCACATGAAAACCCAAGCAGATAGGCACCACTCTAATGCCCCAAAATATGTGATTGGAGATGAAGTCCTTCTTTCAATAGAAAACTTGTGCATCACGTGCCAATCCAAGAAGCTCACGGAGAAATTCCTAGGGCCCTTTAAAATAACTAAGCTTATCGGCAGTAATGTGGTTGAACTGTGCCTGCCCAAAACAGTGAAAATACATCTGGTGGTAAACATATCATGGATCAAAAAATATGTTTATGGCTTTGATGGCCAACCTGTCTTCAACCCTGGACCAGTCTTTGTATCAGATGAGCTAGAAGCAGAATATGAAGTCGATCACATCATGGATGCACGACAAAAGGGGAGGAAGAAGGAATATTTAGTCCACTGGTCAGGTTACTCTGAAGAGGAGCGCACCTGGGAACCAGCAGCTAATTTAAGAAATGTCACCAATGCTGTGGTGCATTTCCACAAATTAAACCCAAAGGTGTTAGCACGCGCCACTTTTGATGAGTACTTTGGGATATTCAACCCCTATGAAGATGGCACCATTCCTATTGCAGTTGACCCAGTGTTTCAACCATAGAAGGGGGGTGGTGTTACAAACGCTCTTTTCCTATGCCTTTTATTCTTTTACCTCCACTTGATTCGAACTCTAGGCTCTCTATATAAGGGAACACTTTTCCACCACAAAAGACAAATGGACTTGTTGTATGTTCACTTTCCATATCACGTGACCCTTGTCACGTGACTTCTCACATGACTCATTTTACACAACTATGCTTACGCATGAGGGCTAGACCCTTATCTATGATGTCATATGCTTATTATCCAATAGGGTATGATCCATGCTATTGACCAATCATGTAATTCATTCCTATCATCATACGATTTCTCTTTATGGTATTTACACAAACATGTACATATATGAGTAGTAGTATATAAATTCTCAGGCAGTAGACTGGATCCCCAGTTTACTTGTCCTCAAGTTTTCCCTCATTCCCACTACCCTCTGAGCCAAGAGTCCTCTAGTCGCAAGGCTATTGGGTTTTTGAGTTGTTTCAGAAGGTGCATCAGATTTGTGTTTAAGAAACACAAGTTGTGAAAAGCCAGAGTAGTCATTGATAAAAGTCATCATCCAAGTGAATCCTGCATATGAGCAAACAGGAAATTCACAGAGATCTGAGTGGACCAGATCAAGGATGTGAGTGGAACAAGAGGTATTGAATGAAAACAGTTTATTGGTCATTTTATCCAACAAGAAACCTTGGCATAATCCAGAAAGTTGAGTTATAGAGGTAAAATTTGGACAACCAATAGTGGTACGGTGAGCTTGTTGAAGAGCCTGTAGAGAACAATGGCCAAGACAAAGGTGCCAAAGTAAATAGGAGTCTTCATTTAAGTTATGAGCAGCAGATGGATGTAGGGATGCTGTAGTAATCCAGTGTAAACGATTTCCTTGTGCAAGTGGGTATCCACGAAGTATTGTTTGGCCTGATTTGTAGAAAGTGGTATGTTGAGAGGTGGTCACAACACGAAAGCCACGATCACTGAGATAAGTTGTTGAAAGTAACCTTTTGGATGCTTTCAGAGCATACCATACATTCAATAAACGAATATTACCTGTTGTTGTTCCATTAGAATGGTGTAAAAGTACTGTGCCAGGTCCATAGTTCCAAATGGTATGGCCGGATGCAATAACACAGGGTTTGCGTTGATTTCCTAGTTGAATAAAATCAGATAAATAAGGAGTTAAATGTTCAGTGCATCCAGTATCTATTAACCATTTATCATCATAAGTGGCTGTCTTAATATCACCCAGGTAAAAGGCATTGGAGTAGCATTCATAATCATCATAAAAACAATTATGATATCCTGTATCCCCATCATGTCCTGTCCATGAAGCGATATCTCTAGAGTTCAAACCACCTATCTATGTGCCATCACTATTCCTACCTGTTTGTGGGGTATCTCCTCCAAAAACAGATGGTTGTTTCTTTGTTCTCTTTCTCCTCCGAACTGGTGTGTTCCTAGTTGGGGTAATAGGTATGATCCTATTAGAGGTCAAAGCTATAATATCTGGTGAGAAAAGAATGAAAAGGATTGTTGGAATGGATTATACCAGTGTGAGCAATGAACATGCCATTGTCACTTTCATTATCCTGGTTCCATCCTGCAACACTTTCATCACTATCCCAATGAACTTCTTTAGTGGTGGGAGATCCAACAGAAGGAGTTTGGAGAGGGGTGGTGATGATTTCCACAGGTTCATCATCCTCATGAATTGCTTGTAAAGCAGTATTCATGGCGGCAGCTTGATAGTCTCTCATGTCATGGGAGGTTCCAGGTGAAAAATTCCTAAGAGAATCCTGGTCTACTTCCATGGCCATGTGAGCCTTGCCTTTGCCCTTGTAATTCTTGCTTTTGCCTGTTGGTTTGGTAAACTTTTTATCACTAGCAGGTTTCCTGCTAGGAATAAATTTACCAGGGAACTGTGGTTTGGCTCCTCCAGTTGAATCTCCTTCTGGTTTTGTAGGCCAGTGGTTTTCTGTAGTATGATTTCTCTTTCTACAGATTTGACAGTGAGGGTTTTGTGGAGCGTGTTTCACAGTGGACATTCTATTGGCAAGAATAGGTTGAGGCTCAATTGAATGAGCTCTTTGTGGAGCGGTAAGAGATCCAGCTCTAGGGGTGACTTTAAGGTGTTCATGTTCTGCCATGATATGTGTGGAAATTTCTTGAAAGGTGAATTTCTGAGGATCACTGTGAGAAAGTGTAGATATAAGGGAAGGCATAGAAGGTGTCATTTTGTGGACTAGCATCATGGTTTGAAGTTCATCGCTGAGGGTAAGTCCAGCTGCAGTGGCTTCATCAAAGATGGTTCTAATGTCAAAAAGGTGTTTGGAAGGGTCAAAGTTTGGTTTTCTGGGCATCTGGAAGTCCAAGAGCTTGCAGAAAATACCAAAGCGACCTGTTGGTCCAGCTTTTGCCATGTGTGATTTAAGAATTTGAAAGGTTTGATAAGCTTTTGACTCAGGTACACCTGAGGGAACTTGTTCATATTCTTTAACCATGTGATGTTGAAGATTATTTGCAATCTTCACACCAATCATGCCAAGAGCTTGGTTGTCTTTTGTTTTCCAAGCCTTGACATCCTCTTCTGTGATAGGAGGGGTGGCGCTGGCATCAGGAATTGGATAGGTTATGGATCCTTCTACAATTCCCCAAACATCTTGAATATAAAATACATTTTGAATTTGATGGGACCATGTTGCATAGTTGGATGGTTCAACAAGAGTAGGGACAGCAGCAGTGAGAGATTTTGATTCGAAGGTAGAGCGAGACATCTTTTACCACTCTGAAAGAGGTATGTTAGTACTCCATAGTGAATTAAACCAATCAACTTTAGGCCATTTTCTTATGTTTTGTTTTCTATATTTCTTCTTGGCAGAAAGCTTTCTCTTTCTTCCAGGAGGTATTACAGATGGTGCATCACTAACAATTTGCGAATAAGTGTAATGGGGGTTTAGCCATGCTTCAAGTTCCATTCTTTCCCCAATTAGATTGAGATTGAAATCAGGGAAAGAATGATAGTTTTCATATACTTTATTATCCAACCCTATGATTGTGGTATAATCCAACAAACCAATATAGTACAAATGTACAAGTGGGTGGCATAGATGCAATAAATCATTCAATTCTGCAAAATTTCTTGGAGGAAATAGGTGAATCCCATTCACTTTGCCTCTTATTTCTCTGGCAAGGGAAATCTGTCCACAACTGGGAGGTAGAGGCCACAAGCGGTATAGAGGAGTATTCAATCCTTGGTAACCTCCTGAAGTCTCCCATTTTTGGCGTATCAAGGCCTTCTGATCCTGGCGACGATTCAGGGGCCATTTCTGCATTTTGGAAAATGAGAAGAGTCTCTGCTCCATCATATTCATCATCCTGCAGATTATGAATTGTCAAGAATTGGGATAGAGAGTCCAATGGGACTGGATAATGAACTTTGTTAGTTTTATTCAATCATATTTGAGTTTG
>JBBPST010000485.1:0-12114 GCA_038093715.1 Austroboletus cf. mucosus | reverse complement strand
AAATAACTAGGAAAGAAAGAAAGAAAGTGACTGATAAAAGTGAATATAGAAGACCACCTGGTCTTCATAAGTCCGGTGTAAGACCAAGGTAAGACCAGTATAAAACTGGTGTAAGACCGGTGTAACCATGGTCTTCATTAACAAACAGAAACTCTCAGAAATGATGAGTAAAGGGTAAACAATTGAAATGGTCAAGCAAAAGGACTAATAAAGAAGGGATATACATGTAGAAGCACACCGGTCTCCACAACAGGCAACAAGCTGCCAGCTGGCAAACTTAAACCCTTGGAGCTCAGCACAGCACCATGGGTAGATGTATCCACAGATTTCCTTATGGACCTGCCACCCTCCTGTAATTATGATTCAGTCCTCATCATTGTTGACAGGTTCAGCAAGAAGGTCAAATTTATCCCTTGCATGAAGTTGGTTACTGCACTAGACACAGCCTGACTCTATCTAACACATGTGTGGACCAACCACGGGATTCTGCGCTCTATTGTACCTGATCGAGGACCTCAGTTTGTGTCACAGGTGATGAAGGGGCTATTAGAATGCCTTGGTATCAAACCTATGTTATCTATGGCATCTCACCTGCAGATGGACAGGGAAACAGAATCCATGATTTGAGAACTCCAGCAGTATCTCTGGACATTCTGCCATAAAAAGAAAAACAATTGGGCAAACTGACTCCCTATAGCCCAATTTAGTTATAATTCCAAAAAGCAGGCTTCAACACAAAAGACCCCATTTGTTACAAATTCCACTTTCTTGCACTCCTCTGATTATGCGTCCATTTCTGATATGATCTTCACCTTCTTTGAGAACGATTCCATCTATTCTTTTTCTGCTTCCTTTTAATGATCAACTCCCTTCATCGCTCCTCTGATCATCAGTCCGCAGTAGAACTACCCCCCCTATGTACAGGTTCCTTGATTATCATTGTGCAGCTAGATCTGTGCAGTATCGCTTTCTTGATGGACACTGCTCTCCACAGCCTATCTCTCTCTTGGGGCAAGTATTCTTATGACCACAGCCCTAGTACTTCATATATATATCCCAGTGCCATGTACAATATTCCCCAGCTATATCTACACAATTCATGTAGTGCCTGCATTCAAACCTGAGTGCACTGCCTCTTGTTTGAGACCCCTACATTCCATTGGACTTAGTGTTGCCACAGAGGACACTCTATAGCTATCAGGAAGGACTATACACTACGTGTTCCATCCTACGTTGCACGCAATAACCAAAAGTGTAACACTATTCGAAGTCACACAGACTTATGAACCATGAATGGGAATAGAACCCAGCACTTCTAAGGCACCAGCCGCCAATGAATTAGCCAATAACATATCTAAAATATTAGAATCCACAAAAGCCAATCTTGAGCAAGCTCGAGATCAGATGAAGATCCAAGTGGACAAACACTGCTTGGAAGCAAAGAAGTACACCATCAGAGATGAGGTGCTTTTAGCAACAGAAAACCTTTGATTAACAAGGGAATCTAGAAAGTTGATGGAGAAGTGGCTTGGACCCTTCAAAGTCACACAATGCATTGGGAACAATGCAATTGAACTGAAACTCCTGCGCACTATGTGTATTCACTTGGTCATTAACATATCCTGGATCAAACCTTATTTATATCGCTTTGATGGCCAACCAACCTTCAACCCAGGTCCCATTCACATCACAGACAATCTTGAAGTCAAGTATGAAGTAGACCACATGGTTGACACTCACTGGAAAGGCCAAAGAAAAGAATATCTAACACATTGGTCAGGGTACTCTGAGAAAGAAAGAACCTGGGAACCCATATCTAATTTAACAAACACAGCTGAAGCACTCACCCATTTCCATGAACTGAATCCTAAAGCACTTGCCCACTCAGCATTTGCCAATAGGTTTAGTATATTTAACCTCTATGAAACATCATCATACCTGTTGAGGTTGATCCAGTGTTTCAACCATAGAGAAGGGATGGTGTTACAAACACTCTTTTTACTCTCTTTTATTATTTTACTCATGCTTGATTCGAATCCTAGACTTTCTACATATGGAAACACTCTCCCACATCAAGGAGATTGGACTTGTCGTATGCTCACTTTTCATATCACGTGACCTCTCACATGACTTCTCTTATACAATTATGCTTACTCATGAGGGCCAGACCCTTATCTCTTATCTATGACATCATATGCTTATCCTCCAATAGGGTATGATCTGGTTATCATTTAATTATGTATTTTCCCCTCATCATGGTACAATGTCTCAATTAGTATTTATCCACAATATGTACATGCAGTATATAAACCCAAAGACACTGCAGGTAAAACCCCAGCTTTGAAATCTTGGATCTTTTCTCCCAACATTGTTACAATTTCCACCTTTTTGCACTCCTAGGACTACGCTTCCTATTCTGATATGATCTTTGCCTCTTTTGAGGACAACTCCATTTACTCTTTCTTTGCCTCATTCTGATATCTTTGATGATCACTTCCTCATAGCTTTCCTGATCATCAAATGTGCAGTAGAACTGCCTTTGTTACATTGCCTTCTTGATTATCACTGCGCAGCTAGATCTGTGCAGCCATAGCCTTTCTGATGAACACTGTCCTCCACTGCCTATATCTCTTTCAGGACAAGTATTCCTGTGACCACAGCCTCTGTAGTCAGTATATATATCCCTAGTGTCATGTACTATATTCCTCAGCTAGATCTACGCAATTCACGTAGTGCCTGCATCTAAACCTGAGTGCGCTCCCTCTTGTTTGAGACCCCTGCATTCCATTGGACTTAGTGTCGCCACAGAGGACACTTTATAGCTGTCAGGAAGGATTACACACTACGTGTTCCATCCTAAGTTGCGCATAATAATCAAAAGCGTAACAGATGGTCCCAGGACCAAGCATGCACATCTGGCCACTATTAGCAACAGTGGCAGTTTTGACAGTAGAACCAAGATGAACAAAGTCATCTAGGAAAGGTGAGAGATGATCAGTAGTGCCACTATTGATCATCCAATGAGACCGAGAAAATGCAGAATAATCTCCCTTAGTTACTGCAGCAATATAATCTGAACCATAGCCATCTATTCTGTTACAGGTGCGATAATCAGAGTACAGGAAAGAATCTCCCAAAGTCCTTTGAACACGATCTCTGGGCGCATTAAAAATGGGCTCAGGTAAGGGGTGAGGAATACTTCGAACAGTAACATGATTCAAACCAGCATGGTTCCCAAAATGTCCTCTTCCAGAAACCAAACCACTCAAGGAAACCTTGACAGAATGTGCCTTTTTCTTTTTCCCAATATGCTGAGACTGCGCTCCATCCTCTGTGGAATGGAATAGAGGAGTGGCATCAAAAGGGCTATATGGACAAATCCATGTCCATCCCTGTTTCTTTATGATCCAAGTTTGCCCAACCAATATGGACAAAAAGGGATTCTTCATCATTATACACCATTTCATTTTGAAAAAAATCTAAGTGATCAAGGAAGCAATCACAAAGGTCTCCAGAGTCATCTGGGGTAATCTCATCATAGACAAGTCCTGATTCATCAGCTTGATCAGAACCTTCGACCTGGTTGACAAAACCATCGACCTGATTGATAGAGGCTGGTGCCTTGCCTTTGCCTTTAGCTTTCCATTGCTGATAGGCCTGTCTCTTCTTCTGTTTTGTATTGTTCTGTGGGTTCTTCCATGGAGTGGGTCTCTTCTAATAAAAACCAGAAGGTTGATTTGAAGTAAATATGTTTTGGGATCTCTAAGAATTATTCTGAGGAGGGCCACAGCGAATCATGGTGGAAGATTGTGAAGAGGAAGAAGGTGGTGCCTGGACTTCAGAGATCCTGGCAGCAAGGGGAGGTCAATGAGAGGAGGACTGGATTCTTTGTCCAGTGGCAGATCAAAGGTCTACTTCTTCCAATATTTTGCTAGTCACTAAATCAATGGTAAAGTCTGACTCTTTGACAGTAGCTGTGAGAGTCGAGGCATGATTCAGGATGATCATTGCACAAAGAGATTGAGGTAGATCAAGACTGGCACCAGTCAGATTGGAGAAAATGAACCTAATGGAAGAGATATTGTCTCCAGCATGAGCTGGGCAGATTCGATGATTGGAAACTTTATGAAAGAGATGGAATTGGCCAGCTATCCCTTTAGTCTTATAGAGATTAGCAAAGCCATCCCATAGACCTTTTGCAAGAGATGGGAAGGTAGTTGTTATGCTTTTGATTATTATGCGCAACTTAGGACGGAACACGTAGTGTGTAGTCCTTCCTGATAGCTATAGAGTGTCCTTTGTGGTGACACTAAGTCCAATGGAATGTAGGGGTCTCAAACAAGAGGCAGTGCACTCAGGTTTGGATGCAGGCACTATGTAAATTGCGTAGATCTAGCTGGGGAGTGTTATACATGGCACTAGGATATATATACGAAGTACTAAGGCAGTGGTCATAGGAATACTTGCCCCAAGAGAGAGATAGGCTGTGGAGAGCAGTGTCCATCAGGAAAGCAATACTGCACAGATCTAGCTGCGCAATGATGATCAAAAAACCTGTACATAGGGGGAGGCAGTTCAACTGCGGACTGATGATCAAGGAAGTGATGAAGGGAATTGATCATCAGTAGAAGGCAGCAAAGGAATAGATAGAATCGTCCTCAAAGGAGGCAAAGACCATAGATGAAAGGGAAAGATAGTCTGATGAATACAAAGAGGTGGAATTTGTAACAAAGTACCAGACTACTGGACTTATGCTCCCATTTCCTCCAACTCAGCAACCAGGTTCTCCATCTCCTCCATCACCTGCATGTGCTCGACCTTGAGTGCCTTGAGGTTTGCCCGCACCTTGTATAAGTGGAAGTGGACTTCATAGAGGTGAAGAGCCAAAAACTGCTCCACCAAAACCCTCTTGGTCTTCTTCGACACCCTTGCCCTTGCCTTCTCCTTCCTCTTACCCTTCACTGGAGTCTCCTCCAACTCCTCATTGGCACTCCTGGACTCCCATTTGGTCATAATGGCAGCAACCTTGCTGGCCCCAGCCTTCACAGAAGCTCGGGCCAGTCTCGCTGTTACACTCAAAGTTAGTTTGGACTTGCATGAAGAAACCCACTTACCCTTGATCTCCACCAAAACTGAGCCCCATTTGCAAGGTGTGTTCTGTCCTTGGACCCAGGTGCACTTCAGGCACTGCTTCTGGCACCTGGCATAGGCTACCCTTGTGCTGCTCACACAAGGCAGGGTGTTCTTTGCTCCCTGGCAATTGGAGCAGGGGGCCCAGTTGATTGAACTCCAGGTCAGGTGCTTGGGGAGCACCAGTTCTTCTGCCTCAGACTCCCCAAGGCCCAGGTCTTCACAGGCACACTAAGGAAATGGTTAATAAGGTCTATGAGAATCAGGACTGGACTTATCTTCTGACTAGAGGAAGCCACTGAGGGCACATTCATGGATGGGGCATGCACCTCTGATCCTCTGGAGCTGGCCTCCTCTATCTCTACCTCCATTCCGGCCTCTTCTTTGACTGGTCATCTCCTATCTGCCTCCCAGTCTTCAGCCACTTTCTTCTGCTCAGTCCTCTTCCTCTCATTGGCCTCCTTGTACTGGTCTACCCACTTCATACTTGCTATCTCTCCCTCCACAAAGACCTGTGCAACTTCATCATCCAACTCGACATCAAGACCGAGCTATTCTGCCTCTGCCCAACTGGATTTCCAGGACACCTGCAAAGGATGAGACTATAAGAGTGAGAAAAAGGACTGGACTTACCAAGGCCTCCTCAAATGTCTGGATCCATATCCTTATGTTCTCCTTCAGCTCCTTCTTGTCGTCTGGGACAGTCTTGATGATGTCCATAATGTGCCTGGTAGCTTCATGGAACCTCTTGCAGATGGTCTGGCAATGGACAGTGCCAATGTCAGCCAGGCCTTAATACTAATCAATTTTTGATTGCATTGATTGGTGGGACATGTTGAGAGAATGGATGGATGTTGATGAAGACCAGAAGAGCACACTTTGCCCAAGTCCGATGATTGTTGATGCATTTCCCATGCTCATGTGACCTGACTGAGGACAGTCAGTATTCAAGTCCCTAGGAGATGTGAAGACCAGTGTGCTTCTACATATATATCCCTTCTTTATTAGTCCTTTTGCTTGACCTTTTTTTTTGTTTACCTTTTACTCATCATTTCTGAGAGTTACTGTTTGTTAGTGAAGACCATGGTTACACCAGTCTTACACTAGTCTTATACCAGTCTTACACCAGACTTGTTTCGGACTTATGAAAACCAGGTGGTCTCTTATATTCACTCACATTGGTCTCTTTCTTTCTTTCTTTCTTCATTATTTCCAATGGTTCCTTGATTGGTCAGGTACATAGAGTCCAAGCATACTCAGACTATATATCTTGTACTTGTCATATGGAAATAACAGCTACTATTTGGCTCACACTATCACCATCTGGGACTATCTCCCTCCACTGTTTTACTGTCTACAAGACTGAACCGCCAGTCTCTACCGCTACTCACAAACTTACGCTCTATACCAACGACTCCAGATTTCCGGATTACTGATGCTCAGAACTCCGAACTTCTGAATAGTTCTTTGATGTGCCTAATAACTTTTGTTATGCTTGGCCTGGGTAAGGTCAAGTGTAGCCACAAAAGGTGGTTGAGGGTTCAAGGGGACTATGGATCTGTGTGGACTCTCATAGGTTCAAAGGGGAGATGTGATTCCATATAGACACATGACATCGGTCGAGTGCAAGTCAGGAATCCTGGAGGAACTCTCACTGATAGTCAAAGGAGCAATAGGAGATGCCTGCTGGTTCAAGGGAGATCAAGGGAGCACCCACTCAACAGTAGGGTGAGGACTGAGGGACCAAGGACAATCAATGTATAAGGTAGATTGTGGAGGTCAAAGTTAAGAAATACATCGAGGGTATCCAGGATTTATATAGGAAGGAAACAAGTTAAGGGTAGGTTGGAATGAAGAAGATATGTCAGCAATGGAATGCGATGGAATCATGAAGAAGCAGACATATTATGGATGATAGATAAGCATGCATGAGTAATGTATGAGTAAGAAAAAGGAAATGTGTCAGTGTCTTGGTAATATAACTGTAGACAAGTCATACTAAATAGATAAACAAGAATGACAAAGCAATAAGGTGGGAAGAAAAGAAATAGGGGTTCAACAACTTTGCCCTGGTCTCATTCCCTTGAATCTAGAGTCCCTCTGGGGCAAACCTATTCACCCCTCATACAAACCTAGATACTATAGGGTGGTCAGGACTATCAGGATACCTGGTACCAAGTCCACTCATCCATCTTTCTGTCTTTAAACCGAGCTAAGCTGATGAGAGTGCATGTCTTACAAGCATGCAATCAACCATAATGTTGCAAGGAATGTATTGTGACAAGATATATACAAGGGCAATGGCAGCCAAGTTAGCAAGCAAGAAAAACAAAGGTTCAAATGAATGATTAATGGGGAATGGCTTGTTGCAGTATCTATCAGGTGATAAATTTTATGAAAAGGTTGCTGAAAAGAACAAGCAAATAGCTGAGGAAGAAACAGCATAAAATGAGTGCTGCAAATAATGAAATAAAATGGCAGACATGCAAAAGGACTGGAAAAGGCAGAGGCAGCATATGTTGCAAGAAATAAAGTTTGCCAAAGTGAATACAAGAAGGCCATGATGGGCTGGGAAGCAGAGCAAACATTAGCAAAAGCAGAAGGGCAAAGAGTGGAATGGAAATGACCTGTGCTTGGATCTATAGTAAAGTGCAAAACTGTTGCAATGCCTAACTCTAATGCAGTGTGGGAATTTCACTTTGCTTTGGTAGAGACAAACAGATGATGGACCCTTGGCTACATATTTGCTCCCTGGGTCATGTGATTTGGCTCAGTGGCTGTGGAGATATGGCCATTTCAAAACAGCAATACTATTGCAACAGTTTAGGCAGTGATAAAGGCAAAAGAAGGCCATACCAAGTACTAAATACCCAGTCAATATGAAAGGTGTTACACTTGGCCTAGGTAAGGTCAAGAGTAGCCGCAAAAGGTGGTCGAGGGTTCGAGGGAGCTACGGATCTGTGAGGACTCTCGTAGGTTCAAAGGGAGGACGTGGTTCTGTATGGACACTCGATGTCATTCTAGGGCAAGTCAGGGATCCCAGAGGGACTCTCACTGACAGTCAAGGGAGCAGCAGGAGACGCCTGCTGGTTCAAGGGAGATCAAGGGAGCACCCACTCAACAGTAGGGTGAGGACTGAGGGACCAAGGACAATCGATGTATGAGGTAGATTGCGGAGGTCAAAGTTAAGGGATACATCGAGGGTATCTAGGGTTTATATAGAGGGGAGCCAAGTTGAGGGTGGGTTGGAATGGAGAAGATATGTCAGCAATGGAATGTGATGGAATCACAAAGAAGTGGACATATTACGGATGGTAAGTTAAGCATGCATGAGTAATGCATGAGTAAGAAAGAGGGACATGTCAGCGTCTTGGTAATACAACTGTATGTGAGTCATACTAAATAGGTAAGTGGGGATGACAAAGCAGGAAGGTGGGAAGAAAAGAGAGGAGGGGTGGGTACCCGGGAATGAGAACGTCGGTAAACTGTGCCGCAAGGTTGAATGGGGAGGGGACGGGAACCAGAACTCGAGGATCTAGAGGAGTGCGAGGACCTATGGGAGATGGGAGATGATGGGAAAGGAGAGACAAGAGGTGCGGGGGAGTACCGGCGGGAGGTGCAAGTCCCCTGAGTATGCCCTGGGGCTGGGTGGTGGCAGTACGGACATTCGTACATGGTGCAATGGACTTGCGTATGTCCGAGTCATCTACAGACGAAGCAAGATTCATGGTAGCAGAGATGGTTGGATGCAAGAGTAGTGGAACCATTGTTGCCAGTCCAGTAGTTTTCAGCACGCTCCAATGTGGTGACTTCTTCAAGAGTGAGAGGAGATGAGGAAGCGGAGGGGGTGGTTGCCATAGATGTAGTTGGGAAAGGGAGGTTTAATTCTCGCATGTATCGCGAGACATCGTCAAGGAAGTCAGTTATCTCTAGCTGGTGCATGAGTTGTACCAGGTCTTCCTCCATAGATCATTGAAGGTTATGGAGGAGGAGGTTCCTCAAGGCTTCGCTGGCATAGGGGGGAGAGTTCTGGGCGATTAGGCCCAAGCGGGAGTTGGTGAGGAAGATACGGTAGAGAAGGAGGAACGGGGAGTTCATGTTGGTGTGGGCATCAATGGTAGCGGCGTGGTGATGGTTTCGGAGAGTGTGAATTGTATTGAGGACTAGACTGTCAGGGAGGGGTTCTGGATGAAGGGGAAGAGCAAGAGGGGGAATAGAAATGGACGAAACCGGGCGGGTAGAGAGTCTTTGTGCAAGGGGAATGGTGGCGATGGATGTGGGGGGAACCGGGGAAATATAGGTTGAAGGGGAGAGATATTCCTTGTTGTTGGCTGTGGTGTTCCAGCCAGTTTCAACAATATTGGAGGAGGTGTTCTCGACAAGAGGGGTGCGAGTTTGAGTGGGAGAAGAGGTGGGGCCGATGGACATGTTGAAGAGGGATATGCGATTGATCTGAGGGAACGCGGAAGGGTGACGTTGTTTATAGTCCTTGAGTGTGGACTTTGAATGAGATAGGTTCCTTTCGGGTTCCCAAAAGTCTTCTTCTGCCATATATCCTTTCCATCGGATCAGGAAGGAACGGGAGGTCGGAGGTCTGCGATGTCATAATATCCTTTCAATCTCGTATTCCTCTTCTCTATTGATAAGGTCATGTGGAGGAGAAGGGAAGTTTGGGCCATGTACGGGGTTTTCGCGATAGGGAGATAAGAGGGAGGCATGGAAGACCGGGTGGATTTTCCAGGTACGTGGTGAAACACTCAAAAACCCTATAGCCTTGTGAGAACTAGAGGACTCTTGGCTCAAGAGGGAAGTGTGAGGGGAAACTTGAGGACAAGTAAACTGGGGGTCCAGTCTACCGCCTGAGGGTTTATATACTACCTATATTGTATGTACATGTTTGGGTAAATACCATCATACAATAATAAGCATGAATTACATGATTGGCTGATAAGCCAGATCATATCCTATTGGAAAATAAGTACATGATGTCATAGATAAGAGATAAGGGTCTAGCCCTTGTGTGTAAGCATAATTGTGTAAAGGGGGTCATGTGAGAAGTCACGTGACAAGGGTCACATGATATGGAAAGTGAACATACGACAAGTCCAATCGTCTTGTGGTGGGAATATATTCCCTTAAATAGAAAGTTTGGAGTTCGAATCGAGTTGAAGTAAAAGAATAAAGGCATAGGAAAAGAGCATTTGTAACACCACCCCCCTTCTATGGTTGAAACACCGGATCAACCGCAATAGGGATAGTGCTTGGTTCATAGGGGTTAAATATCCCAAAGTGCTCATCAAAAGCAGCACGTGCGAGTGCCTTTGGGTTTAGTTCGTGGAAATGCGCCACTGCATCGGCGGCATTCCTTAAATTAGCTGCTGGTTCCCAGGTGCGCTCCTCTTCGGAGTAGCCCGACCAGTGTACTAAATATTCCTTCCTCCTCCCCTTTTGTCGTGCATCCACGATGTGGTCGACTTTGTATTCGGCTTCTAGCTCATCTGATACGAAGACCGGCCCGGGGTTGAAGACAGGTTGGCCGTCAAAGCCATAAACATATTTTTTGATCCGTGATACGTTAACCACCGGATGTATTTTCATTGTTTTAGGTAGCCGCAGTTCAACCGCATTGCTACCGATAAGCTTAGTTATTTTAAAGGGGCCCAGGAACTTTTCCGTGAGCTTCCTTGATTGTCGCGTAACGCGAAGATTTTCTGTGGAAAGGAGAACTTCATCTCCGATCGCGTATTTTGGGGCATTAGAGCGGTGCCTATCCGCTTGGTTTTTCATGCGCGATTGCGCTTTTTCTAAAGAGAATCTAGTCTCTTCTAATATCTTAGTTACTTTATTGGCGAGCTCATCGGCAGCTGGTGCCTTTGAGGTGCCCGGTTCTATCCCTAAACGGGGTTCATAGGTCCGTGTGACCTCGAATGGTGTTTTCTGGGTAGAAGCCTGCTTCTTTGAGTTATAGCTAAACTGAGCGATGGGTAACCATTCAGCCCATTGATCTTGCTTTTCATGGCAGAAGATCCGGAGATACTGCTGTAGATCTCGGATCATTCGCTCTGTTTGACCGTCCGTCTGTGGGTGAGCGGCGGTGGATAACTTAGGTTTGATACCAAGCCGATCTAGCAGCGAGGTCATGACTTTGGACGCGAACTGCGGTCCTCGGTCGGATACAATAGAACGTGGGATCCCGTGGTTGGTCCACACGTGTTTTAAATATAGCCATGCCGTGTCTAGGGCAGTGACTGTCTTGTTGCAGGGGATGAATTCCACTTCTTTGCTGAATCAATCAACGACTACTAAAATGGAGTCAGAGCCCATAGATAGTGGCAGATCCGTCATGAAGTCTGCCGAGACATCAAGCCAAGGAGCGTTCGGTAGCTCCAAGGGTACGAGCTTGCCCGCTGGGGGTTTATTGCCCGTTTTTGTGTGTTGACAAACGTCGCATCTAGCAATGTAGTCTTTTACGTAGGTGGCCATTCTTGGCCATATATAGAATTTGGCTACCAAAGCCAAGGTTTTGTCCATGCCGGGGTGTCCTACCGCAGGCATGTTGTGACAACTTGTGACTATATCTCTCCATAGATCTGGTTCATCTGGAACAAAGATCTTCCCATCCTTTCTTAGGAGTGGCTTCGTGAGATCCTCGTCATAGCCTTGTCTATAGAGCTCTTGGATTTCCTTCTCCTTCATGAGAAGTACTTCTCCCTTAATACGTTTTAATAATTTATCGCCTTCATCTTGGACCAGAATGGTGGTGAAACACTCAAAAACCCTATAGCCTGGTGAGGACTAGAGGACTCTTGGCTCAGAGGGAAGTGTGAGGGAAAACTCGAGGACAACTAAACTGGGGTTCCAGTCTAGCGTCCCGAGGGTTTATATACTACCTATGTTGTATGTACATGTTTGTGTAAATACCATAAAGAGATATCGTACGATGATAGGCATGAATTACATGATTGGACGATAGCATGGATCATA
>JBBPST010000482.1:0-12145 GCA_038093715.1 Austroboletus cf. mucosus | reverse complement strand
CTTTTCCTCCTTTAGGATAGATAACACAGCCCCAGTTGCGAAGTCCGATGCATCGCATTCTAGCCTGAATTGGCTATCTATGTCTGGATGAGCCAGTACTGGTGCCGTGGTGAATGCCTTTTTGAGCATTTCAAACGCTCCTTGTTGTGCCGAACCCCATTCAAAGGGTTGGTCTTTTTTGGTTAGGTCGTTCAACGGCCTAGCGATGGTGGCATAGTCGGTGATAAACCGCTGATAGAAATTGGCCAGCCCCAAGAAGCTTCTCACTCCTCGGAGGTTCTTTGGAGTGGGCCATGCCAAGACCGCTTCTACTTTGGACTCGTCCATCCGAATCCCATCTTTTCCCACGATCATGCCCAGAAACTCAACTTCTGTGGCGTGAAACATGCATTTTTCTGGTTTGACAAATAAGTCGTTCTCCTCTAGCCGTGCCAAGACTTTCTTGACAACGGCCTCGTGCTCTGCGAGGGAGTCCGTTTTGGTAAATATCATGAGATCGTCGATGTAGACGATGAGACATTCATCCATGTCCGCGAATATCTCATTCATCATCGCCTGGAATGTGGCGGGGGAGTTGCAAAGGCCGAAGTACATTACTGTCGGTTCGAATGCTCCTCGGAAGCAAACGAAGGCTGCCTTCCATTCGTCACCTTCTTTGATGCGAACGTTGTTGTACCCCCATCTAAGATCCATTTTCGTAAATAGTTTTGCCCCATTTAGCTTATCTACAAGCTGCCCGATCAATGGTAGCGGATAGTTGTTCCGCACGGTGTGCTCGTTCAGGTACCTGTAATCCTGAACCATCCGCTTCCAGCCGTCCTTTTTAGGCACGAAAAACACCAGGGAAGTCTGTGGGGACTTAGATGGCCGTATATAGCCTTTTCTGAGCTGATCATCTATGAACGCAGCTACTTCATCTTGTTCTGTTGCGGACAGAGGTATGATCCTTCCCTTCTTGGGTTGGAATGTGTCTTTGAGATCTATGGCGTGATCCCAGGGTTTTCTAATCGGCATGCGTTCCGATTCTTCCTTTGAGAAGACCTTTAGCCATTTGTGGTAGCATTCAGGTACTAGCTCTTCTAGAGTTTTCTCTTGGGGTTTGGGCGGTGTTTCTAACGTAGCCCGAATATGATAAGCAGCCCATGCTTCCTCCTGTTCATCAGGGTCATCTGCCGTGTCTTGACAGATACGGATAGCATGGTCTTGCAAGAGCGTACAGCTTCGAGGACATCTGGTCATCTCCACTGTTCCTTTTTGCCAATCAATGACGGGGTTATGCCGTTTCAGCCATGTATATCCAACGACCAGGGGAATTCCTCCCAAGTTGGTGACTTCAGTCAGCATTTTTTCGCGGTGGCCCTGGAACTTGATCACTATCTCCGCAGAGTGTGTGATACTGCCTGCTGAGTTCTTGGTGCCGTCCACATTAAATACAGGAATAGGGCGTGGCAACGGTTTCATCGTGATTCCGTGCTTCTTAGCCCATATTTCGTCGATGAAAACCTGATTGGCGCCGCTGTCTAGCAGGGCCTTGACCTCGTGTAGGTTATTCCTATTGGAGCCAATAGACAGATTCATCATGATGTCGCTTAGTCCTTTGACTGTGCGAATAAAGAATTCATCAGGGAATGTCTGCATAGAGTCTTCCTCTGCCTTCATTGCAGCGAGTCTCCGCATGTCAATCCCTTCTTTTGGATTAGCCCCCGATTCTAGGATAATCGGAGTTTCATCCACCACCTCGTATCCTTCTCGGATTAAATTAATGTGGGAGCTTTCGGCTAACTCCTTCCCTTTACCACTTTGAGACTGGCTCTCCGTGGGTTCCTCGGGTGCATATGTTTCTAAACATAAATATCTATTTGCGACTTGAGATCCTAAATCTCTCAAGCCGCTTTCCCTTTTCCCTTCTTTGAGAAATGGGCGCGGATTTCCGTGTACGTCATTCCTTTTAGATCCGCCAGGGATCCCTCTTCCTTTTCCGCGGCCTTTGCGCCGTCGGTTTTGGCTTCCTCCCAGGAGGTTGCCCCCTCTTCCTTTTTGGCAGCACGTGCCTGTCTATCTCCCTTTTTGGAGCATGACTCCTTGTGCTTGCCCTTCCACCCGCATTCTTTGCAAGTGGGCTTCTTGCAGTCTTTTATCATGTGGCCTTGTTCACCACATGCGAAGCACGAGCCTGGCTTCGGCTTCTCGTGTTTGGCGGCTTTCGCCTGCCGTTCCTTGTTTGAGCCCGAAGACTCAGCTTGCCGACCGCCCTGTGCAAGTCGGTAGCTTTCCTGACCCTTGGCAATAGCCCGGATGTTGGTCAGGGTGACATCCAGGTTGGCGGACCTCATGTTGGTCCTATAGAGTTTTTTAATTATCTCCTGCGAGACATGCTTCTCGAGGAGATGGATCCCGAACTGAGATCCGACTTTGGCCTGCTCATACAGCAAGACCCATTTGGACAAGAATGTGTCTATGTCCGCAGTTCCTTGTTTAAACGACGTGATCTGCTGCGTCGCCCAGTCTTTCTGGAGTTGGGGCCTGAAAAGACCCTCAATTTCCGCCACCAGATTGTCCCAATCGGTGAGGGTACTTGTTCCGTTGGCAAGACGGAGTAGCTCCCTTTCGGCTACATATGCCCCTTTGACTCCTTTGAGCTGTGATAAAATAGCATAGGCCCTATTCGGCCCATTAGGTGCGAAGGAGCCGTCCGGCAACTTCCTCGCGAACTCTCTTGGGTGGGAATCCAGCCAAGATCTGATCTTGACCCACCATTCTTCGAACTTCCCGCGGGTCCCATCATAGGTCCCGGGGTCTGAGAAGATCTCCACCTTGGAGCCTCCTCCGCTACTTCCGGCTGCTCTTCCACCTTGGGAGCCCCAGTCCACAAGTGAGAGTGCCTCCCGAGTGCGCACCTCATTTTCTTGAGCGCGTGTCTCAGTGTCGGCCAACTTTGTTGCAGCCTCCTGCAAGTTGACCTCCATCACGGCCTTTTCTTGTTGCAGCGCTGCCACTGCATTGAGTAAATTTTGTATTTGCGCCGTCTGCGCATTGACCAGTGCCACGACCTCTGCCAGAGTGGGCGTCGACATGGGGGGGAATGGGATTAGCTAAAAGGAAGGCGAGTTCGTCAAGCCTTGCTTCGTACGACAGGTGATCGAGATCACAGATCAGATCGTATAACTCCTGTAGCTTTCTTTCGTACTCTTCTCGCGTCAAGCGATCGTACCAGCGGTTGAGAATAGCCGCTTTATAAAGAGTATATTGTTCCGGAATGATGTCTAATACTCCAGGAACGTAAAGGGGGAGAGGGTGGGGTAACCTCTAGCAGGCTTCTTTAGCGCTGCTCTTGTACGTAAATAGGGCCTAACGGTATAGGGCCCTCTTCTAATGGTTGCGCGATCCTGGCGCTGCTTCACCGGATCCGCCTTGTAGACTTGCCGGGGGCGAGGGACTGGTTCCCGGTAGTTATACCTGGGCTTCTTTACCGTCCTCGGCCTCTCCTCAGCTGCTACCTCGTTCCTTACTTCCTCTGCTAACTCGCTTCCGAAGACTAGCCTAAAGGGGTCTAGCTCTCCGACTGGCGTTAGGTCTTCTAACTTGACCCTAAGCCCTTCTAATGAGTCGTTGGGATCTGCGTCTGGGAACGCGTCCTCTGCTCTCATCAACTCTACCTCCGCGACGGCACGTGCAGCTTCGACGGCCTCTCCGTAGGTTGCGAACCTCCCTTCCTGCGCCTCTGTTGCGTAGCTCACTGGCGGGGCAACACCAGACCGTTTGTCAGTATTTGATCCTTTGACCTTGTACTAGACCGTGGTGAGGCCGCTACTCGCGTTGACCGACTTACTTCTGCTGGTAGTCCTTCTTCAACAGGTAATGGGGGTGGGTAAGGGTGAGACTTCTTCAACAGTGCCTTCGACTGTTCGTGGCTTCAAGGGGACACTTGACGAGGGTGTCGGTTGAAGGGGTAGTTTACTTGTAATGAAACACTCAAAAACCCTATAGCCTTTGGTAAGGACTAGAGGACTCTTGGCTCAAGAGGGAAGTGGGATGAGGGGGAACTCGAGGACAAGTAAACTGGGAATCCAGTCTACCGCCTGAGGGTTTATATACTACTACTCATGTATGTACATGTTTGTGTAAATACCATAAAGAGATATCGTATGATGATAGGCATGAATTATGTGATTGGCTGATAAGCCGGACCATATCCTATTGGATGATAAGTGCATGATGTCATAGATAAGAGATAAGGGTCTGGCCCTCATGTGTAAGCATAATTGTGTAAAGAGAGTCATGTGAGAAGTCATGTGACAAGGGTCACATGATATGGAAAGTGAACATACGACAAGTCCATTTGTCTTGTGATGGGAAGATATTCCCTTAAATAGAAAGTCTAGAGTTCGAATCAAGTTGAGGTAAAAGAATAAAAGCATAGGGAAAGAGCATTTGTAACACCAACCAGTACTTAAACTCCCAGACCCAACAAAACAGTACTTCATGATGACCGACACATCCCTTACTGCAACAGAAGGAGTATTAATGCAGAAAGACACAAATGGAGACCTTCACCCATGCTCCTACCAATCCTCCACCCTCTCTGAACTATGACATCTACGACCAGGAATTGTTAGCAGTAGTCTTCGTCCTGGAAGACTAGAGACACCACCTCCTTGGAGCAACCCACCCCGTCGAGATCCTCACAGATCACAAAAACCTCACCTACTTCCACACCCCCAGGAAACTAAGCAGAAGACATAAATGGGACCAGCCGACGCCCTATCCAGAAAAGAAGAGGTAGACACCATGGAAGACAACAACCTGGTAACCCTCCTCTCGGATGATCTGTTCGTGCGATCACTCAATGTAGCTCTAAAAGAGAAGATAGACCAATCAACTGCAACTAACCCCTTTGTGCTGACTGCACTAAAAGGATGAAATTCCTCTCCCACGTTCATTGCTCTTAGATTGGGCATTTGTCGAAGGAAATCTGTACTTTAAAGGACAACTCTACATCCCAGAAGATGCGCGACACTTGTTGGTCTCATCCATACACTCCTCCCCTGCAGGCGGACACGCTGGACAGTTTTGCACACTCTCCCTCCTTGAAAAAGACTACTGGTGGCCAGGAATGGCTACACTTGTTCGCAGATATATCTCTGGCTGTGCCATCTGCCAGGCCAACAAGGTTAACACACACTGCATAACACCACCACCTATGCCCATCACATCTAATTGCACCTGACCATTTCAACAGATCTCAGTGGATCTCATCACTGGACTGCCCCCATCTCACGGATTTGATTCCATCATGGTTGTGGTCGACCATGGGCTTACAAAGGGGGTGATCTTCTGCCCTTATAGCAAGGATATCACGGTGCAAGGGGTTGCCAAGCTATTTTACACCTGTGTTTTCCCACATTTTGGCCTACATGACAAATGCATCTCGGACAGGGGCCCCCAATTTGCCTCTTTCTTTGCAAAAGAACTGGCAAAGCTACTGCAATACGATCTGGCACTGTCATCTGCATATCACCCTCAGACAGATGGAGAAACCGAATGAGTAAACCAGGAACTAGAAACGTACCTAAGGCTCTTCTGCTCCCAAGACAACCATAAATGGGCAGAACTCCTTTCAATGGCAGAATTCCATCATAACTCAGTGGTGCACTTCTCCACCAAACAGTCGCCATTTAAATTGATGATGGGCTATGAACCAAGAGCCTACCCTAAGATTGGCAAAACCTTCATACCAGCACTAGAGGAAAGACTGACTCAATTGGAAAAAGCAAGAGATGAGGCTTTAGCGGCACATAAAAGGAGCAGAACTATTATGGCAAATTGACACCACAAACCCTTCACACCTTGGAAAATAGAAGACAAAGTATGGCTAGAAGGAACAAACTTACCCACCAAATACCCATCAAAGAAGCTCGCCCCTAAACGAGAGGGACCCTTCGAAGTCTCCCAGGTACTCTTCAAAGTGTCCTACCAACTCAGACTCCCCCCAACTTGAAAAATTCATAATGTCTTCCATGTGTCCCTGCTATTCTCGTTCAAGGAAACTGTGGAACATGGGAAGAATTATTTACAACCTCCACCGGAACTGATTGATGGGGAACAGGAATGGGAAGTGGAAAGAATCATCGCACATCGGGAATTAACAAACAGAAGGCAGTATCGGATCCGATGGAAAGGCTATGGAAGTGGCGATGACACATGGGAAACAACTAGGAACCTGCAAAATGCCCTACCCCTACTCCGAGCCTATAAATTTAGCAGGAAACTCGCCTAGAAACTCATCACCTAATGCATGTCTTCCTCTATCGATGCCTCCTCTTCGAAACCAAACGAATCATTTAGAAACTCTGACCTCTTTGCCACAGAATTTATATCCCAACAGACCGAATCTATTGCCTCCCTACCCTCTCTCCCAGTTTATTCTGGTCCCTGGCTTCCCCAGTTGCTTCCTATACGTGCCCACCGCCTCCCAGTCACCCACAGAAATACTCTGTTTGTCACCATCCTCGAATATCCAGCCCTATACACCAGACTTGTTGACCTCCTCCCGTTCCTGGAAGGGGACTCATTCCCCTCACTCCTCCAACTCTATCAGAAACAATCCCTCGTGCTTACCTACAACAAAGAAAGAGCCCGCTCCAACCCCTCCCCAGCTCTCTCCTTCAACAAAGGGATTGATTTCGCCCTCCACAAAGCTAGAAGCTATGTCTTACACATGCTGTTCGACCAGGGATTCTGTAGGGTCGTCAATTCACTCCCCAGATTGTCGGCACAACCATACCTATGACCCATTATCGAGGCCCTCGACTCCAAGGACTGCAAAAGATACCTTGTCGACACCAAGTACCCAGAACATGCTGTATTTCCAGCCAATGCCTCCTTGTATGAGGAATGCTCCCCACACCGAGCTGCCCTTAACCCCCCAATCATTGGGCCCCGAGGACCATTATTGGAACAAATTTTCGAAGCAGGGAAGATCCTTCACCTCTTATCCTCCCCGACTACCCCCCCAGAGAATCCGATGCCTACCCCATCCAGACACCTTGTACCCCCAGTTCTGTCTCGGAAAAGCTCTCACAAGTCTAAAAGAAAAGCTAAGAAAGAAGTCCTAGCTACATACAGACTCCCCTCCTCCCCTGCCCATTCCAGAAAGAACGTTCCCAAGACCTCCAACCCCTTACCCAGGTCTCCGTCCCCTCGACAAGTGAATCATCTGCTTCCCCTGTGGATCTCCTAATCATATCCGACCGCACTGCCCATCCTATCACTGTCCATACTGCCAACAAGATGCCCCTGGACATTCCCAGAATGCCTGCCCACAAAACCAATGCTCCGCCTGTGGAGGAAAGGGACATTTGGCCGACGAATGTCAGTACTGGAATGATGAAGACGATGACAATGTCATCGAAAACGAGGGAGACCCATTCGGATTTTGAAGGTACTGAGTCAGAGTCTCAGTCTTGCGACAGGGGTAATGTTACAATTTCCACTTCCCTGCACTCCTCCGATTATGCGTCTATTTCTGATATGATCTTCACCTCCTTTGAGGACGATTCCATCTATTTTTTCTCCACTTCCTTTTGATGATCAACCCCCTTCATCACTTCCTTGATCATCAGTCCATAGTTGAACTGCCCTTCCTTATGTACAGCTTCTCTGATTATCATTGTGCAGCTAGATCTGTGCAGTGATACGACTCCGAGATAAAGAGTATAAAGTAGTTTGCAAGACTGGAAAAGTCTTGTCGTGTGGAGGATTGACTTGAGGTTGTGATCAAATGACCAGAACTCTTAAGATGGGGATTCCACCTTAGAGTCTGGGGTTTATATATTCATCTAGTCTATGTGTACATGTTTGGTAGTAATACATAAAGGGGAATCATATGATGATAAGGGAGAAATACATGATTGGCTGATAAGCCGACATATATCCCTATTGGATGATAAGGAAAACATGAGGCATGACATCATAGATAAGAGATAAGGGGTCTAGAGCATATGTCATAGCATGTGACTGGTCACGTGACGAGTCTAGGCATGGATCACGTGATGGAAGTCGTGTGACTTGAAAGCGAGAAAATGTCTAAGTCATAAGTGTCAGTGATGAGAATATATTTCCTAAAGCATGGGGTTGAGAGTTTGAATCAAGTGAAGTTCATACAATAAAATATAGCATTCGTAACATGCAGCATCGCTCTCCTGATGGACACTACTCTCCACAGCCTATCTCTCTCTTGGGGCGAGTATTCCTATGACCACAGCCCTAGTACTTTGTATAAATACCCAGTGCCATGTACAATACTCCTTAGCTAGATTTACGCAATTCAGTAGTGCCTGCATCCAAACCTGAGTGCGCTGCCTTTTGTTTGAGACCTCCACACTCCACTGGACTTAGTGTCGCCACAAAGGACACTCTATAGCTATCAGGAAGGACTATACACTATGTGTTCCGTCCTAAGTTGCGCGCAATAACCAAAAGCGTAACAGAATCAATGTCTTGCACTCCAAGCTATTCCTTTGTACCGGTATCTAATGATGAGAAATCTATATCTATTTCAGTTTCTCTGTCCACTACAAAAGGAAAAAGCATTGAAACCACCACTGCCCTGATAGATTATGGAGCCACTGGATCATTCATCAACCTCCACTTTGCCAAAAGAAACAACTATCCCTTGGAAAAACTCCCCAAACCACTTCTTGCCATCAATATGGAAGGATCAAATAATAAAGCAGGAATGATCCAATACAAGACAAAGCTATCCCTATGGATCAACGGGGTAGAAGAGAATCGGACCTTCCTAGTACTCCCCACCTGTAAAGAAAATGTCATTCTAGGAATGACCTGGCTCTGACAACAAAACCCTCTCATCAACTGGGCCACTGGAGAAGTGACCATTACTGGACAAGAAAAAAGACCTCAAAGAGATAGTAAAGAGGCTGTTGATCAACGATACCTCTTAAGATATCTAGGGTTTCACGAAGACTACAAGATCCACACAAGGTACAATAGAAGGTACCAAGCAGAGGAAGTCAGAAGAACTACCATATTAACAGTGCTGGAAGCGCAAAAAGAGAAAGAAGTCAGGGAGTTACCCAAGGCATACAAAGAATACCAGGACGTGTTTGAAGAAGGAAAGTTGGACCAACTTCCCCCCTCCAGACCCTATGACCATGCAATAAACCTAAAAGACACCTTTACACCGAAACGAGCCAAGGCATACCAATTATTCCTGCTTGAGCAAGAAGCATGTAAGAAATTTGTAGAAGAACATCTAGCCAATGGGAAAATTCAACCCTCAAAGTCCCTCCAAGCCACTCCATTTTTCTTTGTTGCTAAGAAAGATGAGAAGTTAAGACCCTGCCAGGACTATTGCTACCTGAATGAACACACAGTTAAAAATGCCTACCCTCTTCCCCTAATCTCAGAGCTAGTGGATAAACTCAAGGGATCCACCATCTTCACCAAGCTCGACATAAGATGGGGATACAACAACATCCTCATAAAACCAGAGGAAAGATAGAAGGCTGCCTTTATCACACCAATGGGACTCTTCAAGCCAACAGTTATGTTCTTTGGGTTATGCAATTCCCCTGCCATCTTCCAAGCCTTCATGGATAATGCCTTTGGAGACTATATCGCTGAAGGATGGCTCATAGTCTATATGGATGACCTGGCTAGACACTCGGCAGACCCTGCAGTACATATGAAGTGAATCATCAAAGTTCTTCAATGACTCAGAGAATTGGGACTATCAGCCAAAATAGAAAAGAGCTTTTTTGATCAACCAAGCATGGACTAGTAGTGCGACCTGGAGAAATAGCAATCGACCCCACAAAACTCTCAGCAATAAAGAAATGGATCAGCCCGGAAAATGTCAAACAAGTCTGGTCCTTCCTGGGCTTCTGCAACTTCTATTGAAGATTTATCCCCAACTTCCCCCAGAAAGTACAACCAATGGTAGAACTCACCAAGAAAAAGGAACAATGGTTGTGGACATGAAGAAGGCAGTGTGTTACACTTGGCCTGGGTAAGATCAAGAGTAGCCGCAAAAGGTGGTCGAGGGTTCAAGGGAGCTACAGATCCATGAGGACTCTCATAGGTTCGAAGAGGTGATGTGATTCCATATGGATACTTGACATCATTCAAGGGCAAGTCAGGGATCCCGGAGGGACTCTCACTGACAGTCAAGGGAACAGCAGGAGACGCCTGCTGGTTCAAGGGAGATCAAGGGAGCACCCACTCAGCAGTAGGGTGAGGACTGAGGAACCAAGGACAATCGATGTAAGGGGTAGATTGCGGAGGTCAAAGTTAAGGAATACATCGATGGTATCTAGGGTTTATATAGAGAGGAACCAAGTTAAGGGTAGGTTGGAATGGAGAAGATATGTCAGCGATGGAATGCGATGGAATCGCAAAGAAGCGGACATATTACGGATGATAAGTAAGCATGCATGAGTAAGAAAGAGGGACATGTCAGCGTCTTGGTAATACAACTGTATGTGAGTTATACTAAATAGGTAAGCGAAGATGACAAAGCAGGAAGGTGGGAAGAAAAGAAATAGGGGTCCGTTAAGTTGTAACATTATCCCCATTGTACAATCAAATCCTCAATGAAGATCAAGGTGAACCACATGGGGAACCAGTGATGTTACCCCAGCTAGTGCTATCGATGATCGAGTCATCATAGTTATAATCCTCTACCAGAGGAGGGGTGGGTATCCGGGGACGAGAACGACAGTAAACTGTACTGTGAGGTTGGATAGGGAGGGGATGGGAGTCTGAACTCGAGGACCTAGAGGAGTGAGAGGACCTATGGGAAATGGGGGGCGACAGGAGGGAGAAACAAGAGGTGCAGGGGAGCGATGATGGGAGGGACAAGTTCCCTGGGTATGCCCTGGGGCTGGGTGGTGGCAATATGGGCATTCGTGCATAGTGCAATAGACTCGCATATTGTTACGAACGCTCTTTTCTACACTCATTATTATTTTCACTTATGCTTGATTCGAACACTAGACCTCCCACGTATGGAAACACTCTCCCACACCAAGGAGATTGGACTCGTCGTATGATTTCCTTTCACGTCACGTGACCCTTGTCACATGACTTCTCACATGACTCCTTTTATGCAATTATGCTTACTCATGAGGGCTAGACCCTTATCTCTTATCTATGACGTCATATGCTTATCTTCCAATAGGGTATGATCTGGTAATCACCCAATCACATATTTTCCCTTATCATGGTACGATGTCCCAATTAGTATTTAAGGACAAACATGTACAAACCTCTCTATTTGCTATATAAACCAAGACCAACCGGGCTAACACCCCAGTTGAAGAGTCTTGTATCTTTCCTTGCACATCACTCCCACTTGAGTCTAAGGTCCACCCAGCCTTTGATTCTCTAAGCACTTTCGAGTGTTTCACATATGTCCTAGTTGTCTATAGATGAAGCAGGACTCATGGTAGCAGGGGTGGTTGGATGTGAGAGTGGTGGAGCCATTATTGCCAGTCCAGTAGTTTTCCGTGCGTTCCAAAGCAGTGACTTCCTCAGGAGCAAGAGGGGATGAAGAGGCAGAGGGAGTGGTTGCTATAGATGTAGTTGGGAAGGGGAGGTTTAATTCTCGCACGTATCGCAAGATGTCGTCTAGGAAGTCTGTCATCTCAAGTTGGTGCATAAGTTGCATGAGGTCTTCCTCCATAGATCGCTGGAGGTTGTGGAGGAGTAGGTTTCGTAACACTTCACTAGTGTAGGGGGGAGAGTTCTGGGTGATCAGGCCCAAGCGGGAGTTGGTGAGAAAGATATGGTAGAGGAGGAGGAACAGGGAGTTCATGTTGGTGTGGGCATCGATGATAGCGGCGTGATGACAGTTTTCAGTGGGAGAGAAGGTAGGACCTGAAACACTCAAAAACCCTATAGCCTGGTGAGGACTAGAGGACTCTTGGCTCAGAGGGAAGTGTGAGGGGAAAACTCAAGGACAACTAAACTGGGGATCCAGTCTAGCATCCTGAGGGTTTATATACTATCCTACATGTATGTACATGTTTGTGTAAATACCATAAAGAGAAATCATATGATGATAGGCATGAATTACATGATTGGACGATAGCATGGATCATATCCTATTGGATGATAAGCATGT
>JBBPST010000480.1:0-12132 GCA_038093715.1 Austroboletus cf. mucosus | reverse complement strand
CTCCTCCTCCTCTTCTTCGTCGCTCACATGTCGAGCACATTCGGTTTGTCGGGTCGCCTTGGGCGACGACAACAACGAGACGAAGAGATGGCAGATGAGGACACCCCCATCGCCACCACCTCCGCACTCCCCGCCGAAACTACTCCGACTCCGTCTGTCAGCGGAGTCTCTCAATCCGCCTCGAGCCGACATACGTACGCTGAGGCTGGATCAATCACTGAGTTCTATGCTCAGTACTCGGACTATGAACACCGAGTTCTCCGGGATGGAGTCGCCGCGGTTGAGGCTCCCACATTCCCGCTTCGATTCCTACAACCCGCTGTTGCAGCTCCGCCCCCTGCAACCAATTACGCCGTACCAACACCTCACGTTGGAGGTACAGCTCAAGGAACCTATGCCGCCCCCGCACCTGCCGCATCTGTCGTTCAGCAGCTTGCTCCTGCTGGACCACAACAGCCGCCTCCTACATCAGCTCTGGGAAAGTCATGTACGACCAAGCCCCCAGCGTTCGATGGGAAGCCGGCTAACTACAATGCCTGGCTGGTGAAATTCACCTTGTACTGCGGAGGATTCATCCGACCTCCTACAGACGCTGAAAGTATCCGGATGATCCTTGGATTCTGCACCGAAGGACCGGCAGAGAGCTTCGCTACGCTCTTTGTCATGGAGCATGTCCAGGATATCAATACAATGTCGCTCCAGACGTTCCTCCTCGATCATCTGGAGAAAAATTTCAAGCCTACGTATGACGTAGCACAAGCAGAGGACGAATTGATGAAGCTGACGCAAGGCAGCAAAACGGTTGAGGAGTTCCTTACTCTGCAACGCCAGCTCATCGTTCGAGCCGAGTACGACGTCGCTCATCATGGACGGTTACTAGTCCGGTTGCTCCGGGCTAACACAAAAAACGACGTTGTAGAACAGGTAGAAAGGACGATCCCAGGCATGACGACTACGCATGCTGGTGATTACGCTCGATGGTGCGAGGCTTTGAGGGAGGCCGGACACATCTTACAAGAGATCGCTGAAAGGAAAAAGCGGTCTTATACGAGTCAATTCAACCCGTGGATGCGGAAGTCGGCGGTACTTCCAAATCCAAAGCCCGTTGTCGCATCAGCTGTGCCCGCAGCTCCGGCAATCCACCCAAATCAGACCGGTACCTTTGGCGGTGCCGGCGCACCAATGGACATTGGCCAAGCAAGAGCTAAGGGCCTTTGTTTCAAATGTGGAAAACCGTGGCCGTGTAAAGACCACATGCGACCAAGACAACCTCGGAAGATGAACATTCGCGGGGTTGAAATAGAGTATCATAACGACGCCGAGCTGGCAGCCTTGGTAGAAAAGGCGTGTCAGGATTTTCCAAAAGGAACTCAGTAGCAGGATCGACTGATGTTCCTATTCCTTCTTCGTCTACGTCTGTACCAAGTCCACATGTATCTATTTTACAACGACCAAAAGGGGCGACCGTGAACAACGGCGCGGCGGTTCAACCCGTGCTTAATTCCCCATTAAAAAATAGAAAAAAATTATGGACGGATAAAGACAGGAAAGATCCTAAGGAAACCAAGACGCGAACACGGTCTGATCAACCGTTAGAGCGCGCATGGTTAAATACCGTCGATCCATGGACGTGTACATGGATAAAAACAATGGCTGACAATGTTAAGGATGGTCGTGTCAAGGAACACTTAAAAACCTTTGTACACGAATCACGACGAAGCGAAGTAGACAATACGCTCGTACGGGATATAAAAAAAGCCACACCGTTCGAAGCCAATTTAATCCTAAGGGAATTACAAGAAAAACCTCGATTCGTAAATAAATCGAGATCGGACAAGTCGTTTGAAATCGATACTATTCTTGTAACGCCTGAAGGATCTAAAATACCAACCCTGGCGTTGTTAGATTCAGGATGTATGGCATCATCCATGGATCGAAAATATGCCAAGGAAAATAAACTCATCGAGCACGAACTCCCTCGTGCGATTCCAGTCTACAACGCTGATGGAACACGTAATACCATTGGCTCAATCACTCACTTCACGATCGTCGAAATGCAAATCGGTGATCACAAGGAACAAATCTCGCTGGCACTAGCAGATTTACATTCTCATGCAATGTTCCTTGGATATGATTGGTTGAAAAAGACAAACCCAAAAATCGACTGGAAAAGTAACCAAATCGAGTTCGATGATATCCCTGACTTGCAACCTTGTGACGATAATGACGAAGACGAGTTCGAAAAGGAAGATCGCATTTTCCAGATCGAAGCTCATTACATTAATACGCTTGCTACGGATTTGGCTGCTACTGCCAATCAAAAAAAGCAAAGCGATACTTTCGAAGACGTTGTGCCTAGCTGTTACCATGAGTACAAAGATGTGTTCAGCAAAGAATCCTTCGATGAACTTCCCCCTCGTCGTCCATGGGATCACGCAATCGAGCTAAAGCCTGGCGATCATAAGATCGATTGCAAAACATACAATCTCACTCTTAAGGAACAGGAGGAGCTTGATGCCTTCCTGGAAGAGAATCTCTCTACTGGACGAATTCGCCCGTCCAAATCCCCTTTCACTTCCCCCTTTTTCTTCGTCAAAAAGAAGGATGGGAAGTTACGTCCCGTACAAGACTACCGACGATTAAATGATATTACTATCAAAAATCGGTATCCTCTACCCCTCATCTCCGAGCTAGTCGACAAACTCCGTGGAGCCCGCTACTTCACAAAACTCGACATACGATGGGGATATAACAATATCCGAATGGTGGAAGGCGACGAATGGAAAGCTGCGTTCCGAACTAACAGGGGCTTATTTGAACCCCTTGTTATGTTCTTTGGGCTAACCAATTCCCCTGCCACATTTCAAACAATGATGAACCATTTATTCCGAGATTTGATCAATCGAGGAAAGGTGGTGATCTATATGGACGATATCATGATCTTCACTCAAACGATTGAAGAACATCGTCAAATTGTCAAGGAAGTTCTACAAATCCTACGAGAAAACAAGCTCAGTCTCAAACACACGAAGTGCGACTTTGAGCAGACCAAAACGGAATATCTCGGTCTTGTCGTCTCGGAAGGACATTTGGAAATGGATCCCGTAAAAGTTGCTCCTATTCGTGAATGGCCCGTCCCAACCACACGAAAACAACTACGATCATTCCTCGGTTTCCTTAACTTTTACCGACGATTCGTCCTTAATTTTGCCCTAGTGGCTAAACCCCTCAACGCACTCACATCCGAGAAATCCGACTTTGTCTGGACAGAAGCTTGTCAACAGTCGTTCGATAAGCTAAAGGAAATCCTCACTTCTGCCCCTGCAATTGCTTTACCAACGGATAAGGATTTGTTCCGTGTTGAAACAGATGGCTCTGGAATAGGAATCGGCGCTATTCTATCCCAAAAGCAAAATGATGTTTGGAAACCAATTGCGTTTATCTCGCGAGCATTGAACAAAGACGAACGAAACTATCATGCCGCAGATTTAGAACTTTTGGCCGTCATTTTTGCCCTTACCACGTGGCGTCATTACCTTCTCGATGCCCATCAAGTTTTCCAGATCCTTACGGATCACAAGAATCTGGAGTTCTTCCGCCGTCCTCAGGATCTGTCGCGACGACAAGCACGTTGGAATCAATTCCTCCAGGAATACCACTTTACAATTAACCATCGTCCTGGGAAAACCAACCCTGCGGATCCACTGTCCCGGAGGCCAGACTTTGAAAAGGGGGTAGATGCTGATAACACATCGGTAATTCTTCTTCCTGATCATCTCTTCACTTCTCCTAGTGTAGAAAACCGAGAAATGAACTCGGAAACGGACACTGTAGCAATAGAAAACATTGACTTTGTAGATATTATATCAAAAATAACAAAAAGCCATACGGAATCGCTAGTTACAAACTACATACAAAAACAGCGAAACGGTTGGATACAAAAAGATTCGTTCATTTATTACCATTCTTCTCTCTATGTACCAAAGGACGATACCCTACGTAACAATATTTTAACACATTTCCATGACCACCCCCTCACAGGACATCCTGGAATCAAACGAACAAGGGAAGCCATTGCAATGCAATACTACTGGCCAACAATGCGCAAAGATGTGGAACGATATGTCAAGGGGTGTAGTAAATGTCAACGAACCAAGGCGTTTACAACACCAAAACATACCCCGTTAAACCCCAATGAAATTCCCGAGAAGCCATGGGATATCATCAGCCTGGACATTATCGAACCTCTTCCCGAATCACAAGGAAAAAACGCCATATTGGTCATCGTAGACAGATTCTCCAAAATGATCCGGCTATTTCCAATCACAAAGGAAATCACATCACAAGGAATAGCTCGGATTTTGCGAGATGAAATCTTCAAATTGCATGGAATGCCCCAAAAGATCATTAGCGATAGAGGAACGCAATTCGTCTCGTCCTTTATCAAGGACTTGTACAAACAATTGCATATCAAAGGAAATCCGTCAACGGCATGGCATCCACAAACGGATGGACAAACGGAAAGATATAACGCATGGGTCGAACAGTACCTAAGGCTCTACGTTAACCATAGACAAGACGATTGGGTCGAATGGCTGCCCATAGCCGAATTCGCCCATAATCGCACCCATAAACAAGCCTCAGGAACCACACCCTTCATGGCTAACTATGGTTTCGATCCTAATGCGCCTCACCCGTCTCGAGTCAATGTACGAAATCCTGCAGCCCAAAACTTCATATCAGAAATGGAAAATGCCCGAAAAAGTATTAAAAAGGCATTAGAACGGGCAGCTCAGGATATGAAAAAGTACTATGACAAAAAGACACGTCCATCAGTGGAATATAAGAAAGGAGATCGAGTTTGGTTGGATACAACGCATATCCGAACGGATAGACCAACCAAAAAGTTAGATGATAAGCGACAAGGACCTTTCAAAATCCTTCACAAAGTAGGACAAGCAGCGTACAAGCTAGCACTTACTGGAGGATGGAGAGCCATATATCCGGTCTTCCATGAATCGCTATTACATCCATATCATCCAGCAGAATTCCCGTCTCAACAAGCCCCAATTCCACCTCCTGCCGATGTCGTTCAAGGAGAAGTTGAACAAGAAGTCGAGGAAATCATCGATTCGAGGGAACGAAGAAATACCATTGAATATCTCGTGCAATGGAAAGGATTCCCTCGGGAGGAAAATGAATGGAAAAAGGCAAAAGATCTTGAAAATGCATCAGATGCAATTGCCCAATTCCATCGAAAACATCCTGCTGCTCCTCGACCACAAAAACAAATGCGAGTTCGCTTTGTTGAAATCGACTCCCCTTGCACATGCCCTATTTGTCGCAACGAACCCCTTCCTATTCCATCACCATTATTCCTTACTCCTGAATTCTTGGAATTCCGAAAACAATTCCAACGCTTTGATTCATCCTATTTCGAGATTCCATCCAATGCAGACATTGGATCTTGAAAAGGGGGTATTGTTAGACTTTTTACTTTTACTTATGTAACAAGACACACGTGACTTCGCCTGGATCCATATCACGTGATGTATAGACCACTTACTAAGCATGACATCATTGGTGACTGATGATGACATCATGACTTTAGGGCTGGTCCTTAGTAAGGTAGTTTAGGGTAGACACATATGCATGTATATAAGGGCTGAGCCCAAGAGCGAATGTTCCCCATTCGCAGAATAGTTATTGTTTTGGCAAGTAACCTGAGTCACTTAGTCCAGGCCTTGTTAGAAGTCCTAACATTATTCTGCGAATTCTCCTATCCTCACCTTACTTGCCACAACCACGAATTTATCGTTGGTTGACGTATCTTCCTCCACAATTACCCACTCCACGCAGTCACCATTTCCGACTCAACCTTCGTCGCCGTGTCCGCCATCCCTCTCAACAACCCTCGTCCTCGTATCGACTGTATCTGTCAACTCGAACCGTTCCGTCCTTGTCCCTACAACCCTAAGCGACGGACTCCATACAAGTCGGCTAGTGCCCACGCTAAGGCCTTCCGACGTTCGAAGAAGGTTGTCCCAAAGGTCAGACGTTATCCTGAGGCTGCGAGACCTTTCTTCGCCCACAGGTATCTGCACCTCCGACCTCTGTCTGCACTCCGCAGAAATCCGAAGTTCGTGCCCCAGTAAGCACGTCCTTCCCGTCTTCTTCCCTCCCCCGTCTCCATCCTTGGCTCGCTTGCCATAAAAGCACGCTGCTTGCGGAAAGCAAACGGGACAAGCACCCGGCAAACGCTTGTAGCAGCTTCTGCGCTGCGTGTAGAGGTCGTCCGCCTCTTGATAAATAAGGATAACGTTGCTCGATACCCCTGGTATCACAAATAGTGCACAATTGCGGGTGATCTCCGTGAGAGGATCAACTGTTCGCGTGATCACAGTCATTGTCACGTCGTTCCACTTGACGTATCAAGTCACCCAGAAGTAAGGGCTGCCCCCTCGACACTCGCGTAGCGCCCCGCTACTTTCCAAGAAGTACGCTCGTGACGTACTGGAATCCCCCCTCCTCCTATCAACCGACCACCGAGGTACCGGCTACCTCACACCACTTCCGAGGCCGTCGTTGTCTTTCACCGACCTCACTCCCTCTGTCAAGCTGTCCTCTCCGGATAGTTTGTACTCTTCCCTCTTCTCCTCCTCCTCTTCCTCGTCGCTCACATGTCGAGTACATTTGGTTTGTCGGGTCGTCTTGGGCGACGGCAACAACGAGACGAAGAGATGGCAGACGAGGACACCCCCATCGCCACCACATCCGCACTCCCCGCCGAAACTTCTCCGGCTCCGTCCGTCAGTGGAGTCAATCAATCCACCTCGGGACGACATACATACCCTGAGGCTGGATCAATCACTGAGTTCTACGCTCAGTACTCGGACTATGAACACTGAGTTATCCGGGACGGAGTCGCCGCGGTTGAGGCTCCCACATTCCCGCTTCGATTCTTACAGCCCACTGTTGCAGCTCCGCCCCCTGCAACCAATTACACTGTACCGCCACCTCACATTGGAGGTACAACTCAAGGAACCTATGCCATCCCCGCACCTGCCGCACCTGTCGTTCAGCAGCTTGCTGCTGCTGGACCACAACAGTCGCCTCCTACATCAGCTCTGGGAAAGTCATGCACGACCAAGCCCCCAGCGTTTGATGGGAAGCCGGCTAACTACAATGCCTGGCTGGTGAAATTCACCTTGTACTGTGGAGGGTTCATCCGACCCCCTACCGACGCCGAAAGTATTCGGATGATCCTGGGATTCTGCACCGAAGGACCGGCAGAGAGTTTCGCCACGCTCTTTGTCATGGAGCACGTCCAGGATATCAATACAATGTCGCTTCAGACATTTCTCCTCGATCACCTGGAGAAAAATTTCAAGCCCACGTATGACGTGGCACAAGCAGAGGACGAACTGATGAAGCTGACGCAAGGCAGCAAAACGGTTGAGGAATTCCTTACTCTTCAACGTCAGCTCATTGTTCAGGCCGAATACGACGTCGCTCATCATGGGCGATTGCTAGTCCGGTTACTCCGGGCTAATACAAAAAACGACATTGTAGAACAAGTCGAAAGGACAATCCCAGGCATGACGACTACGCATGCTGGTGATTACGCTCGATGGTGCGAGGCTTTGAGGGAGGCCGGACACATCTTGCAAGAGATCGCTGAAAGGAAAAAGCGGTCTTATACGAGTCAATTCAATCCGTGGATGTGGAAGTCAGCGGTACTTCCAAATCCAAAACCCGTTGTCGCACCAGCTGTACCTGCAGCCCCGGCAATCCACCCAAATCAGACTGGTACCTTTGGCGGTGCCGGCGCACCAATGGACATTGGCCAGGCGAGAGCTAAGGGTCTTTGTTTCAAATGTGGAAAACCGTGGCCGTGCAAGGACCACATGCGACCAAGGCAACCTCGGAAGATGAATATTCACGGGGTTGAAATAGAGTATAGTAATGACGCCGAGCTGGCAGCCTTGGTAGAAAAGGCGTGTCAGGATTTTCCAAAAGGAACTCAGTAGCAGGATCGACTGATGTTCCTATTTCTTCTTCGTCTACGTCTGTACAAAGTCCACTTGTATCTATTTTACAACGACCAAAAGGGGTGTCCGTGAATAACGGCGCGGCGGTTCAACCCGTGCTTAATTCCCCATTGAAAAATAGAAAAAAATTATGGACAGACAAAGACAAGAAAGATCCTAAGGAAACCAAGATGCGAACACGGTCTGATCAACCGTTAGAACGCGCATGGTTAAATACCGTTGATCCATGGACGTGTACATGGATAAAAACAATGGCTGATAATACTAAGGATGGCCGTGTCAAGGAACACTTGAAAACCTTTGTGCACGAATCTCGACGAAGCGAAGTAGACAATACGCTCGTAAGAGATATCAAAAGGGCCACACCCTTCGAAGCCAATCTGATCCTAAGGGAATTACAAGAAAAACCTCGATTCGTGAATAAATCGAGATCGGACAAGTCGTTCGAAATCAATACTATTCTTGTAACGCCTGAAGGGTTTAAAATCCCAACCCTTGCGTTATTAGATTCAGGATGTATGGCATCATCCATGGATCGCAAATACGCCAAGGAAAATAAACTCATCGAACACGAACTTCCTCATGCAATTCCAGTCTATAATGCTGATGGAACGCGTAATACCATTGGCTCAATCACTCACTTCACGATTGTCGAAATGCAAATCGGCGATCACAAGGAACAAATTTCGCTGGCATTAGCGGATTTGCATTCCCACGCAATGTTCCTTGGATATGATTGGTTGAAAAAGACAAACCCGAAAATCGATTGGAAAAACAATCAAATTGAGTTCGATGATATTCCCGAATTACAATCCTGTGATGATGACGACGAAGACGAGTTCGAGAAAGAAGATCGCGTCTTCCAGATCGAAGCTCGTTATATCAATACGCTTGCTACTGATTTGGCCGCCACTGCCAATCAAAAGAAGCAAAGCGATACTTTTGAAGACGTTGTACCGAGCTGTTACCATGAATACAAAGATGTGTTCAGCAAGGAATCCTTCGATGAACTTCCTCCCCGTCGCCCATGGGATCATGCAATCGAACTAAAGCCTGGCGATCATAAGATCGATTGCAAAACATACAATCTTACTCTTAAGGAACAGGAAGAGCTCGACGCCTTCCTGGAAGAGAATCTCTCTACCAGACGAATTCGCCTGTCCAAATCCCCTTTTGCTTCCCCCTTCTTCTTCATCAAAAAGAAGGATGGAAAGTTACGCCCCGTACAGGATTACCGACGGTTAAATGATATCACTATCAAAAATCGGTATCCTCTACCCCTTATCTCTGAGTTAGTCGACAAGCTCCGTGGAGCTCGCTACTTCACAAAGCTCGACATACGATGGGGATATAACAATATACGAATGGTGGAAGGTGACGAATGGAAAGCTGCGTTTAGAACTAACAGAGGCCTGTTCGAATCTCTTGTTATGTTCTTTGGGCTAACCAACTCCCCCGCCACCTTCCAAACAATGATGAACCACCTATTCCGAGATCTGATCAATCGAGGAAAAGTGGTAATATATATGGATGATATCATGATCTTCACTCAAACGATTGAAGAACATCGTCAAATAGTCAAGGAAGTCCTACAAATACTACGAGACAATAAGCTCAGTCTCAAGCATACGAAATGCGACTTTGAGCAGACTAAAACCGAATATCTTGGTCTTGTTGTTTCCGAAGGACAATTGGAAATGGATCCCGTAAAAGTTGCACCTATTCGTGAATGGCCAGTACCAACCACACGAAAACAACTACGATCCTTCCTGGGCTTCCTCAACTTCTATCGACGATTCGTCCTCAATTTCGCCCTAGTGGCTAAACCCCTCAACATGCTCACATCCGAGAAGTCCGAATTTGTCTGGACGAAAGCTTGTCAACAGTCATTCGATAAGCTAAAAGACATCCTCACGTCTGCCCCGGCAATCGCCTTACCAACGGATAAGGATTTGTTCCGCGTTGAAACGGATGGCTCCGGAATAGGAATCGGAGCTATTCTATCCCAAAAGCAAAATGACGTTTGGAAACCAATTGCTTTTATCTCGCGAGCATTGAACAAAGATGAACGAAACTATCATGCTGCGGATTTGGAGCTTTTGGCCGTCATTTTTGCCCTTACTACATGGCGTCATTATCTCCTTGATGCCCATCAAGTTTTCCAGATCCTCACGGATCACAAAAATCTGGAATTTTTCCGCAAACCTCAGGATCTTTCACGTCGTCAGGCGCGTTGGAATCAATTCCTCCAGGAATACCACTTTACGATCGAACATCGCCCTGGAAAAACCAACCCTGTGGATCCTCTGTCCCGGAGGCCAGACTTTGAAAAGGGGGTAGATGCTGATAACACATCGGTAATTCTTCTTCCCAACCATCTTTTTACTTCTTCTAGTGTAGAAACCCGAGAAATGAACTCGGAAATGGACAATGTAGCAGTAGAAAACATTGACTTTGTAGATATTATATCAAAAATAACAAAAAACCATACGGAAACATTAGTTACAGAGTATGTACAAAAACAACGCAACAGTTGGATACGAAAAGACCCTTTTATTTACTATCATTCTTCTCTCTATGTACCAAAAGACGATACCTTACGGAACAATATTTTAGTACAATTCCACAATCACCCTTTCACAGGACATCCCGGAATCAAACGAACAAGGGAGGCCATTGCCATGCAATATTACTGGCCAACAATGCGCAAAGACGTGGAACAATATGTCAAAGGTTGCAGTAAATGCCAACGTACCAAGGCGTTTACAACACCCAAACATACACCGTTAAACCCTAATGAAATTCCCGAAAAACCATGGGATATTATTAGTCTTGACATTATCGAACCACTTCCTGAATCACAAGGGAAAAATGCCATATTGGTCATTGTAGATAGATTCTCCAAAATGATCCGACTGTTCCCCATTACAAAGGAAATCACGTCACAAGGGATAGCACGCATTTTGCGAGATGAAATTTTCAAGTTGCATGGAATGCCTCAAAAGATCATCAGTGATAGAGGAATGCAATTCGTCTCGTCCTTCATTAAGGACTTGTACAAACAATTGCATATCAAAGGAAATCCATCGACGGCATGGCACCCACAAACGGATGGACAAACGGAAAGATACAATGCATGGGTCGAACAATATCTAAGGCTTTACGTCAATCACAGACAAGATGATTGGGTCGAATGGCTGCCCATAGCCGAATTCGCCCATAATCGCACCCATAAACAAGCCTCTGGAACCACGCCTTTCATGGCTAATTATGGCTTCGATCCCAATGCGCCTCATCCGTCTCGAGTCAACATACGAAATCCTGCGGCCCAGGACTTCATATCAGAAATGGAAAAGGCCCGAAAAAATATTAAAAAAGCATTAGAACGGGCAGCTCAGGATATGAAAAAGTACTATGACAAAAAGACACGTCCATCCGTGGAATACAAAAAAGGAGATAAAGTTTGGCTGGATACCACACATATCCGCACGGATAGACCAACCAAAAAGTTGGATGACAAACGACAAGGACCCTTCAAAGTCCTTCAGAAAGTAGGCCAAGCTGCATACAAGTTGGCACTTACTGGAGGATGGAGAACTGTATATCCAGTCTTTCACGAGTCGTTACTCCACCCCTATCATCCAGCGGAATTTCCATCTCAACAAACCCCAATTCCACCTCCTGCCGATGTCGTTCAGGGAGAAATCGAACAAGAAGTCGAGGAGATTATAGAGTCACGGGAACGAAGAAATTCCATTGAATATCTGGTCCAATGGAAAGGATTCCCTCGAGAAGAAAACGAATGGAAAAAGGCAAAAGATCTTGAAAATGCATTGAATGCAATCGCCCAATTCCATCGAAAACACCCTACGGCTCCCCGACCACAAAAACAAATGCGCGTTCGCTTTATTGAAATCGATTCCCCTTGCAGTTGTCCCATTTGCCGCGACAAATCTCTTCCTACTCCATCACCCTTATTCCTCACTCCTGATTTCTTGGAATTCCGAAAACAATTCCAACGTTTTGATTCATCCTATTTCGAGATTCCATCCAATGCGGACATTGGATCTTGAAAAGGGGG